>CM034539.1:28103719-28266219 GCA_020002185.1 Paraescarpia echinospica | reverse complement strand
CACGTACGCACACACCCACACAGACACATAATCACCAACGTAACCACGTATCATTCCGTTGTTTGCTATTATGTGCTCCGAAACACGCGCCACAAACACGCACACACGCACGCATTAGTCGCACAACAGACACACACATCCATTCGTTATTATAGTTATTGATAGTTATTTTGGAAATTTTGAAAGACTATTTAAGATGAGGTAGTATGTGCCTGGTTTTTAATTATTTAATTAATATTATGTTCATACGACTATTATAACTATGTTGAATGTATACTGCCGGTCAAATTGTGGTATGTAAGCCCGTAACAATGTTCGCAATTTGGATGACACGACTAATTTCTCAAATATTTACCTTGCACACCAACCATCAAAGTTATATGCAAATTAGCGATTAATAATCACAAATTAATCGTTGCGATGTTACAAAATAACACAACTGAACAAGAAGTTTCAATCCAAACATCAATCTGTCCGATTGTTTCCTGCGTATGTATAACTTTGAGCTTTTCATGTTTAACTAGGTTTAACTAGATTGTCCCCAAGGTTACAGGCAACGCTGGAAATACGAATGCTAGGCGTTACGTCATTGAATAACTTAAAGAGATGCTGACAGATGTTTGATCATTCATACCTGTTTCAACATCATTGCTTCTTTAATATCGCAACATTTCCTATATATAATTCATTTATGTAATTTACTTGTTTTTTATTATAATAAAATACATATATCTAATGAACAGAAGTACAAACGTAGCACTAAGATACAATGTGGTATGTCTTCATATACGTGTCCTTGCATCAATCCAAACCTCCATCATAAGAGCTACTTCAAAACCGAATTTGAGTTCTCCAGCGCACGCAAATGGATGGCAAACAATCCAAGGACGTGGCCACTGTCACGGTGTGTTGTAGGCTTCTTATGAATGCAATACGGTCGAACAGTCCTGTTTGCGGTAAATTGTTCGCCTTGGTCAGACGTGTTTGCCGTTCCCCGTTCTGGTGAGAATCCGGACGTCTGCGTCAGTTTCGGTTGGCGCAGCGATCGATTAAACTTCTCGCGGCACATATTGACCGCATCAGGTGAAAGTCAACACGCGTCTCGGCACCAAAGCAAGAGAGGCCTACTAGAACTCGGGCTCCACATTTGTTGAGTCGACCGCAGATAGTTGTGTTCGTCAGTATTTATAGATCTGCGTCGTGATGGTAAGAGGTTTTCATAATGGCCTGATGAATTTTCCCAACGGAGACGCCGCAATAGTCGAATCTTATCATCCTGAGTTTGGCTCAACCAAGAATGGAGTGATCGAATACGCTGTATCACTTCTGAATGGTAAGTCCACAGTGGGCAGGCTAGTGTAAGATAATTGCTTTCAAGGTAATTTTAACACATACAAGAATTTGTTAGACCGAAAATAATTCATTCTCCTGTTATCTTGGTTACTTATCAAATATTGTTTACTTACACGAAATATGCAACTAATTATTTTGGTGTATACAGCATAAAACACGTCGAAGGAGTAACAATTTGCCCAAGATGTGGCGTAGGGACATGACTATGGTCTAGTGGCTGTCAACGTGAATAGGACACATATACAGAAAATACACTGTAGGAAGCCACGATTACAAACCCATTTCAATGATATTTCACAAACGTCCTGGTTGTATGAACTAATACGTGAATATGTCATCTGAACTTAAGAACACCACTCATAATTGTTCATTTTGAAAAAAACATGTCAACTGACCTTGTGACCCACACATAAGTATGTTACTGATTTTATGCGATTCCCATAAATTATTAAATATCCAGTCGTGCCGCTATTTGCTAAGAGGCTTGCTAAGCGAATAACTGAAATTAAACGTGTCTTCAGTGGCCTCCAACATATTACATCAACTCTTATCCTCTTCGAGCCGTGTGGCACATATGGCTCGCACAAGACATCGCCAAACCGCTCTGTCCTGGGATCTCTTTGTTGCTGTGTCCAGCAGTCATCATTTCTTCTTCTAGTGTTCGTCGCCAAGTTCTTATGGTCTGCCTCTTCTTCTATTTCCTTCTGGCGTCCACCTCCTTTTTTCAGGATGAGGCAGATATATTGTTGGTTTGTTGCTTGGTGATGTTGGAGATTACTGCTGATCCGGGTGTGATTTTGTTCGCAGCTCCAGCCTCGCCTACCGCAAATGTTAGCTGAGAGCCATCAAATCCGCCCGCTTGGGGGACAATTCAACTCATCGGATTCCAACGAAAGAACCGATGACGTCACCATACTGCCTAAGATTGTCCTTCGCGACATTTTGGGACGCAAGCTGGACATGAACTCCGAGCAGCAGAGGCTGATCAATGTGGCGCGTTGGCGGGTGGCTCACGGGCTCGGGGTCCAGCGCCTGACGGAGTGGCGTCTGCCCCACATGCCCTTGTCCGCCCGGCCAGACTTTTCACGTACGGCCCCTGGTCGGGCACACAGGTCGCAGCGGGGCGCGGTCGGCGGGGTCAGGGCAAGTGTCAGTCTAGATTAGATAGCAACCGGGTTAATTGGTTTTATGTTATGTTAATTCTTAATATTTAATTAAATGATCCCGATTGTTTATTATTTATTTGTGATTGTTTAGATTTTATTCGATGGATGTAATATCGAAGGTGGCTTATGAATGTGATGTTATTGTTAAACACTCACATGCACACAAGCGTACGTGCTTACATGCATACGCGCGAACACACACAAACACGCACGCACGCACACACACATGCACACACGCACACACACGAACACCCACACACACGAACACCCACACGCACGAACACACACGCGCGCGCGCACACACACACACACACACTCACACACACACACATACACACACGCACGCACGCACATGCACACGCCCACAAACATGTTTCTTTCTTTCCAGGAGACCACAGCCAATAAAGAAACTAGTCACAGGTATGATCATTAATTTGATTTTGTTAATTATATGCTATTTTTAAAGAGTAACATTACGTACTCGCGCATGTGACAAAATATCCATTCAGCTTTTTACACCACTACCCTATTAAGATGTTCTGTGCTCGTAGTGTAGATTCCTGTACTTTATCCTCTTCGAAGTCAAGTCGTTGTCAACGTCCAACTTGTCAACATATGCAGATAACTCGTTCCAACAGTTGTGATGTACTCTCTACGCCTAGCACCTCTTGCACATGGTAAGACATTTCGTCCGTGGACACAGGATATAAGAACGGTAAAAACAATAACAACACGTGCATGCACTCTCGATTCCTTCTCAGATACCGTCTCCACCATAGGACGCAGGGAAGACGCCACGCCCGCCCGCAGCACGGTGTGGAGGCGTGACCTCGCGGCACTGCTCAGTCGTCTACAGACCTGCTTCGGCTGCGAACGGAACGCCAGTCCTCAGTACGTGTACTACAAACTCATCGATATAAACTCATCATCATAAAAGTTGTTTTGAGTTATTACACATAACTTATGTTTCAAGAAACGTTTCCTCTTCCAATTATTGTGGATACGGCCTTCATCAGTGAAACTCAATTTCCTGTGAGATAATTTATATTAAATGGAATAATTATAATAATAATTAACTTATATGCCGCCTACATCCTTGGGAATCTGAGCTCAGAGGCGTAACATACAATAATCATTAGGCAAAATGTTGAACAGAAGCACGCAAGTGTCATCGTTAGAGCAAGGGACTGCCGAAGACGTATGATGGGAATGCAATTTCAAACAAATAAGTCTTGATTTTTTTTATGAAAGGTAGCTATTATTTGAGATGATTTTAAAGAGATTAGTAGTTGATTCCAGAGTGTGAATGTGCAACTACAGTGAAAGCATGTTTATGTAAGGAGCCAAGAAAGTGGAATATCGATGCAATAAAGAATGTTTTACATCTGTCTTATGTGTGTATATCAGGTTTATACTCTAATTGTCAATATACGGCGGTAATCTGTGTGTTTACGTGTGGATTGGTGTAGTTTTCATGGAATTCGCATCATGAGGATGGGAGGTGGATTCACGTACCTACAGCGGGTTTGTCGAGATGAAGCGTTAGACAGCAGCGGCCCGTTCTTCTCGAAAGTACTCTGTCACGCCAACGAAGGTAGGCACTGGGTACATGTAAACGGTCGGAAGCGTAATGCATTTTGCATAAATATCAAGAAAACAACATTAAATAGTAATTAGAATCGAAGCAATATAAGATATGTGTGACGTTGTTAAGTGATTTACAACAATCTAAAGTTGAAAATATTAAAAACCCAAATCAGACTAGTCATTTGTAGTGTTTCCTCGGGATGAATAACTGATAGTCTTCGTTACACTATTTAAACAACTATGACACTGTTGAAAGTCAACTGAGAAAATCCGTGTTATTTTTGCATAAATGCATACAGCTTCAAGTGTAACAATAATATTAATATAAGGTGATGAAATTAAAATGAATTACTTGACTTTTTGAGAATACCTTATTTGGTGTTAAACTGTAAGTCTTCGATTAACCTGTGGTGTATTGTTGTTTTACTAGAGTCTGCCTATTGGAGACAAGGCGAGTGTTCGCCGCGCTACAACCCAACATTTTTTACTTGTGATAATGAAACTTTATGGACAAGCCAGTGGCAGATGGTAGGGACACATATATACATACCGTAGTTGAACATTGTAATTGCCATTAACGTTGCTAAATGTGCTACATTTACTTGTAAAAATCCACATGCACGGACACGGCCACGCACGCGAACACGCATTAGCACGCACGTTTATACAAACACGCACGCGCTCGCGCACACCACGCACACACACATATACACAGGAACACACGCACACACGAACACACGCATATATAGTTAGATGATTTTACATATTTTGTCCGGATGAAATCTACGACTGTGTTACCATTGTTCCGAAATATTAGGTGTATGTAGCATGAATGTTTGTTTAGGTCGACACAGCAGCGAAGATATGTCGCATTTTTCATCAATAGAAGAAGCTTTTCTGGACATCGGAACAGAACCGGGTAAGTTTATATAATATATCAGAGTATTCCTACATTGCAAAGCCACCGTTACAGCCATGATAATAATTGTGAACGATCTTATAAGAACGAAGGCAAAGTGCGCTCGACAAAGCTGTAGTATCAAATAATAGGTACTTAATTAATCTTGGCAATTATTTCCAAAATAGAACTATAAGAATTTTACAACATAATTAATTATTAATTTTTGGTTGTTTTAGCGTGGACAGGTCAGTGTTAGTGTGTGTGTGTGAGTGTGTGTGTGTGTGTTTATGTGTGTGTGTGCGTGCGTGCGTGCGTGCGTGCGTGCATGCCAGCGAGCGAACATGCGGGCGAGCATGCGGGCGTGTGTGCGTGAATGTGTGTATGTGACTGGACTGTGTGTGCGTGTATGCGCGCGTGTATGTGTGTGTGTGTGTGTGTGTGTGAGCGCTTGCATGCATTCGTGATTGTGTGTCAGTGTGAATGCATGTTCACGCGCGAGTACATGCATAGCAGTGCAACTCTTGTTGTACTACACAATTTGTGTTTAATGCATAGCTTAAGATAATAACCGTAACATACAGCTATGATTCACACGTTTAAACAGACATGGCTCGCCTACATGGAGCAAGACCTTTGGGCCATGTAACCATTCAATTTTGGGAAATGTAAATGCCTCCACACAGGACATGGGAACGAAGTTGTAGAATATACAATGGGGGGGTACTGTACAAAGTACTACTGTAAAAAAAAGACTTAGAGTTAACCATTAATGCTGATATGAAGGTTTCAGAGCAGTGCGGAATTGCAGATTAAAATGGACATCAAATCCTTGGATTAATTAGGCGAAATATAGCGTATAAGGAAAAAGAACTAAAAATATCGCTGTACAAAACAATGTGAGGCCTCATTTAGAGTAGTGTATTCAAGCTTGGAGGCCATATCGCAGGAGGATATAGATATGCTAGGAAGAGTGCAGAGGAAAGCAACTAAAATTACACCAAAACTGAGTGATCTTAGTCACGAAATAGACTAAAAATGTGGTTTAACAACGCTAGAGACCAGGAGATTGAGAGGAGATCAGATAGAAATGTTTAAAATATTGAATGGTTATCAAAATATTGATAGAAATATGTTTTTCTCAGTTAAGAAAGATAGACGGACTAGAGGACATGAAGTTACATTAGCAAGATTATAGATATATTTTATAGATTATATATAATAAAGTTCTCATTTTCACAAAGGACTGTAAATGAATGGAACATATTATTAGCTGATTATGTGGGTGTAAATAGCGTGAATATGTTTAACAATAAAATCGACACATACCTCAGAAGGCGGGATACAGATAGATAAAAGGGTTGGACTCTCGATAAGCTAAAGGACTTCCTTGTCCACCTGCCATATAGAGTTAATTTTCTGGGTGGCAATCTTGTTAAATTTTGTTAAATCTTGTTAAATCCATCGGCGGACGAACTCGACTATGTGTTGTAAAACGAACTCTTGCCATTCATAACTGGACATCCTAGGTGACATTCATCTGCTAGCAGTGCAGTGGTGACAGAAAACATCCACGGTGTTATAAACAGCTACGACATTCTTCCAATAATAAACAAGGTCGCGAGGAACCAGGAGCAAGTTACCAGTTCTGGTGGAGACTATGTGTCCAGTGCGTCAATGGATCTACCGACCTCTCTCTATGAAAGTACTGAACTCCAGATACAATTGCTATTTTGTGCTATTAATTATTCAGAAGCAAATTTCAAAGAAACGAATAGCATTGGTGCGATGTGTGCTTTTGGCGAAGTGAAATAAGGTTTGATTTAAAGGCGTCGTTGGAATTACGATATGCAGTAACATTTGCGGTGGTATTTAATTATCAATAAGATAGTGGAAGCAACAACGGCGGTGACCATAACATCAACCAAGACTTCGAAAACAAAACGAAATACTGATAATGGCTCAAAGACTGTTAGTCAATATCAGTCAGTAGTCAATACAAGTAACCAATTTAGATTAAAATAAAATAAAACCAACTTCTATGCAAAATTTCGCTGTTTTTCGGTAAAGAAAATAGTTGCAGAAACGCGAAAATAATATTTCTAAAGCCACCTAACATGCCGGTAGTAGCATGTCAGCAACTGATTACTTCTGTATTTCAGTGTGGGAGCGAGGTCTTCTGACGCGGTCGGGGGCCAAGAACGAGTTTCAACCACTGTTTGTCGAGTCCGCATGCGACGTTGCCCTCACGCAATCGGGGGCAATTGGAGAGTTTCATCGGCAGATGGTGGTCTCAGTTGAAGGCTCAACTTCCTCCGGAGCTCTTTCCTAGGGCAGCGACATCCAAACAAACTCATCGTCGACAAATGCCAATCAACTGTCTATTTAGGTAGGTCGATTTAGGGAACCTGGCCGTCGTTACGAATGTAAGGCATATACAAGTGTACATTAAGCATGAATGTTTTTGTGGCAGATTAAAAAAAATATTATATTTCAGGGGTGCCTCAGTGTGTTGGAGGTGGAAATTGTGAGCGATCAGTTTTCACGAGGTTTTCTTGGAGTCAGTATATCATTTGATCGAACAATGAACATGACATAATGAAGGTCCAACACACTGGTAAGGATTCTGAAATTACAACAACGATTTTCATATGCATAGTCATGTGGCGATACACAAACATGTCAGTGCTGCAAATACAATGTATACGCATCATACTACTTAATATAATAAATTACGATTATCACAACGTGTTTATATTAATATATATAAGCACATTATGATAATCTTAGTTTAGTCGCGACATAAATGTGTATTTCTATTTTCAATATCTTTTCAGGGTGTCACTCCAGAAAGGTTAGTGAATTAGTCTTACAAATCCTTATTTTCATAATGTTAGGCTACAGGAAACACAATATCGTTGACAATAAGTTGCATAATAATATCGTAGGCGCGGTAGGTGGGCTGTGCCGGAGCTTCAGCACCATTCCGCCTCCGCCGTTGTCGGGTCATATCTTTCGGCGACCTTCAACATATTTTGTAGCTTACCACAAACCTCCAGTTGCACCCCCCTTGAGGTTCGCCAAAATTACCCACCGTCAGGCTCAACAAAAACCTCGACCTGTACCCACCGTTTAGAATCGCCAATAAAACCACATCCAGGCTCTCCAAAAACCTCGATTTGCACTCCTCTTGGGGTTTGCCAAAAAGCACCTTCAGGTTCAACAAAAACTTCAAATTGCACCGATAAATGCCCATCCCTTCACTTTATATTAGGGGGCTAAATTATCTTCACCCATAACAAACTATTTTGTGCGTACGTCCTACCTACTTATGTTTGTTGCCCAATATAGCAACCCTGAATAAGGGGTTCTGGAGTGGTTCGTCTTGTAGCGAGGTGGCGCAGCGTCTAGAGCACTGGACTCTCAATCGAGAGTACATGGGATCGAATTCTGTGATCCCGTGTCGAACTTTCTATAAACGAGTACCTGTTGGATATTTGTGTGTGAATAGTCTCCGCGCATTAACTGGCTGAATCGTTCACCGAGAAGTCGAGATGGTGTTCGATTGAAGAGGTCTGCCAGGGATTAAATTGTAATGCGCTTTCAGCAGTCCTGACGATATAGACGCGGAAACAAGAAGGGGGCAAAGGGGGCAGCTGCCCCCTGACATTTCTGTGGTGGGCAGACATATGGTTCTGCCCCCACCATTAAATGTGAGCGTGAATGTTTGTTGTTTCGACTAGTGTCAAAATGTAAATTTTATGAGACGACTAATGTGTATTTTTTTACTGTGAAAGGTGTGAGTCATTGGATGGTATACATACTGGTAGTGGCGAAAATTTGTTGAAAGCACGATGTTGTCCGATACGTATTTAGGCAAGTTTGTGTGCCATATCGGGCAGGCATATTCAACTACTGGTCTAATCACAGATAAGTGTATTATAACCAAGTTATTTTGGTTGATACCAGCACGTTTCAACAGATAGATCATATACACTCTCTTTCTTGCCTTTGATACTATTTCATGTACATGCCCATTCCAACTTAAATCCGATGATATAGTTACGCCGAGAACTTTTGCTTGAGAAACTCTCTCAATATCTGTCCCATTTATATCAATATACGGCAGAGATTCTACAAATGTTCTATCTTTCCCGAAACATCTAACCATTTCTTTTGTCTTACTCGTATTGATGCGCATGTCATTATTACTAGACCATCGCTCAATAATGTTGGCAGAATCCTGTATAACTGATATCATACTTTGTTTGCATATTTCAAATATAGTGCAATCGTCAATATATTTAAATATAGGACAAGATTTTTGCAAATCATTTATATGAACCACAAAGTGTTTTGGTCTTGACAAAGTTCCCTGGGGAACGCCCCCATTAGGGTAGCCTGGCTTTGACACGGCGTCGCCTATTTTTATTCTCTGTTCGCGGTCTAGTAGAAACGCCGCCATTCATCGGACCAGGTGTGGTGGTATTTCCATTGCAATCAGTTTCTGTATTAGTATATCATGGTTAATTACATCAAATGCTTTGCTGTAGTCCAGAAATAGCACTCTTACAAAATTGCACTTTATCTTAGAAAGGTGCTAGTCAACCGAACCGACAACTTAAAAATGTACCAAAGCTACTGGTCCGCGTTTTAGGTCTGAAAGAAAAAATCGGGGGGAGACAGTGCTGTTGAAAATTTTCTTTTTTTGTCGCGCCGCTGATGTCAATTTGCCTTCTCCACCTTCTTTCCGCTGTCACGGTTGACATTATAGCATCCGAAGACGGAGACAATTTTTTCGCTTCCGTGCCGCCTATTACTGGGAGGGGGGCACAACCATATGTCTGCCCCCCGGAGAAAATCGAGAGAGAGCAATTGTGCCCCCCCCCCCGACCCTCCCTGTCCCGCGCCTAAGGAGCCACACTCTTCTGGGTCCTGGTCATGATGTGTGGTCTTCGCGACTTCTTATATGAAGTGTTCTATGCGTGGATTCTGCAGCCAGATCTCACGGAAATGTCGATAACGCTTGTGAGAGTTTACGGCATTTTTATAACAGTTTCCCAGGCAGATTTTTACATTGGCGGCGTTTTCCAATAAATACGAAGAGCATAGTCTATTTGGATAGTGAGTACGTTACTGTACATTCGTTTCAGGAGCTTATTAAACTATAAAAACGACAAAAGAAATGGGGCTATACCGAGTGTAAAAATGCATTTATATTAACACCTTATTTTATGTAAACAGTGATTTCTGGTGGCCATTTCTGACGACAAGCTGATGTTTACTGCTAAAAAACGGTGTAATGTCCCCGGAAAAGTAGGCAATCACACGGACCAGTAACACAGAAAGGTTACTGACCCGACGGCAAAGTAGGTGGTTAGTGACGACCCGCTATCGCATATTTCAAACACTGGTAATAACCGATGTCATTGATTTATTGCCCACTGAGGGGGCTAGGCTTAAATGCTTGTAATATATGACTGCTGCCCTGAAGTAAAACCCTAGGGCCGTTGCCAACAGTACTGATACTGATTAGAATAACAGCATCGTTGTTCTAGAGAGTGTAAGGTACCCCACACACCACTTGTTTATTGTCATTTCTATATTCCTACAATGTATTGGCGCGTTCCTAGTTTACAGGAACAGTTTAACTAATATATATTAAACAAGTGTTATCAAAAATGAGATCGAGTAATACCTGCTAATATCTGTTTCGTGTATTGAAAGAACATATATCCCTTACTGTTAAAATGCCATTGCCTTGACAACAACATTCCATTACTTATTTCTAACTCTAACCGACTAGATCCTGCTACCAGCAGCCGGATTTGCTTCCCAGTCAGGCGTGTGAGAGACGCCGAGCAGACAGTGTAGGCAGTGTATACACTGTATCATTGGACCCACTGGTTCCTATATGATGAACAAACTGTGGCGCCCTGTGGAGGAGAGTCGTTCACTACTCAGTACAGGTTTTCACAGGTTGTTGAAATACCGCGTAGAATAGAACAGCATAGGAATATTTATTTTTTATCTAATTATTTAAAAGTATCATGCTTATTTCGTCTACAGTTTCCCGTATAGATGGAAATAAAATATCCATGCAATTCGGTGATGTTATAAAATGCGGCTGAAGTTGTTGAATGGAATCAGTGTATGTGCACAACCTGTTGTGTTTGGATACTGAACACAGGCAGGATTTGAACCTGCCACACACGACACTGGGACATATCTTTGCTATAAACTGCACAACTCAATAAAATGGTTAGACAAATAACTCACACAAAGTACTTGGCTCAGGCCACGGAAAATGTTTCCATTTCAAATTCATTACCTTCCTCTTGTCTCATGGTCATTATTTTAAGACATATTACTATATACTTCTAATTTCAGGCTAACTGTAAGACACATATCCTCAGAAACACATATGAATTTTCAATATTATAATTGGTTATCTTTAAATCGCATATATCTGTGGATGTTCAAACATCCTGTCCCTGTTTTAATGACAATTTCATGACGGACATCATGTTCAGATTTCTCTCAGCTTAGCCATATTAAACTCAAAATTGACTTTACTACCTCTATAGATTAATGTATCCCTAGTGTCTCACATGCAATGTGACTTGCAATATGTCTGTCACGTGCACAATTGGCCGTGATGTCCGTCACGAAAGTTGTTGTGATCAGTTCAGTCTGCATATTTACACAAACCTTCATATTTAGTGAGTGCACATTATCATTGCACGAGTTTTCCAGCATTATAACGTATCAACATGATCAGTTCAGCTCAATTGTGCGTAGATATATGAAGTGTGAAACTAAATATTTGTTTTTTCCTTGTGGTAAATGAGATTTTATTACTAATGTGTTGTAGATGCACATGATTAAAGAAAGTGTACATCAGTTGCATAGTGTCTACAATGTTCGTCTACAAAGACGCACATGTGCCCCACAATAGTAGGTACACATGTATTCATAGATGCCTAATGAACGTTTAACCCTTGGGCCATGATGAATACATCTGCTTGTGAGCTTTCATTATAATGACTAATAATTATATTGGTAGTCACAATCGTTTATGTTGAAAGTGAGTGACGGACATCATATCTACTGTGTTTATGATGATGTTTTTGAAATTGTTACTCTTATAACATATAACCCACAATATGCGTATATTTTGTGTAGATAAACTCGTATCTCGATTTTAAGAATACTACTTTATGTTTGATGTTTCAGTTATCAGTACTGGTATGCAATGCATGAAAATGAACTGTAGTTGGGGGGAAATGTCGGTTCAGAAAAGATAGCGACGTAAATAGCATGGAGCATGCCAACTTAAATTATGTCAAAGGTTTCCGAAGTTCAGTTCGCAAACATCAATATGACACATCCAAATGTTACCTTTTATATTAAAGTAGTAAAACTGATCAACGAAGACACATAAATTCGTACGTGACGCTGACTGCTTATTAAGATAAAGTAGCCATAACGTGGAATTCGCTTAACCAATTATGTTCGTCAGCGAATTCGTTCATATTCTTTGTCCCAGTCATGCTGCTATAAACGTTTTGATCATCTATTCTGTCTTCTCTTCTCAGTGCAGACACGATTAGCTAGATGCATAATTATTGTAACATCTTTCTGGGCATCCTAGTATCAGAACATATTGCGTAAATTAGTGTGTTCAACATGATGTCCGTCACGAAATATGTTACGATTAGATTAGCGTTTTTCGATGACAAACTGGTTACAATCGGTCAAGTAGCAACATGCGTTCAATACCAACTTATTACCCGAGGTAAGTGCATAATATATGTTTGTATTTAGTGCCGTTTGAATTACTTTTGCTGGGTTTGTGGAATAAAAATATTATGAATCAACATAAACAACATGTTTGTTTCAATGTAGCCATAGTGCTGCAATGATATGTGATGCAATAGCATGTGTAATAGGTGCATTTTTAGCGACAAATTCATTCTTTAAATGTTGTTAGAAATAAAAATAACTGATACTTCATTTCGTTCTGAACAATACGTGTGATGTGCATAACGTTAACATGGTCGATTTTGCAATTGTCATCAATAATTATCCAGCTAATTATAGATGACTATGATATATAAGATTTGAACTATCAAGATGTTGCGATACACACGGAAGCGAATGGAATTGTCTACAGAATGTGCAAAAAACATGAATAATGCAATCTAAAATATTCAGTCGAGGAAAATTGCACCTACTTCTAATGCAAGCAACTGTTCGGTCGACATACGCTACACACATTTTACGTTTCTTGCAAAAGTGCCTGGTCAAGTAATCTTGTAGTTGATACAATTATTGTAATGCAATTTGACTCTACATTATGGTATGGCTGATATCCGAACTATATAATTTGGCACATGATGTCCTTCACATGCAGAAAAAAGTGCAAAATTGCTGGTATTGTAAAAACGCTGTATTTGTGGTGACTTTTATAGGTTATGCACTGAATTGCCATATTGGTACGCTAATATAGTTCCGCTGTCAGGAACATGTGGAAATGAAAGTACTAGAACACAGTTTAATTTGCTTACCAAAATTTGGTACGGGAACATTTTCGGTGGCCTGGCCAATATATTTTCCAACACAGACTCTAACAGCTAGCAATCAGTCACACATTTATTTTCTATTGTTATTAATAAATCTTATCATCTGACAAAAATGTATAATACAATACATCGAAACAATGTGATCAAACATATAAACCCACTTTTCTATGGACTAGGCTGCCAACTGTTGTTTGAACATTTCTTCCGTGGAATCACGCTCAGTCAAAATGGTTGTCCAACACTCACGTAGTGTGTCTGTTTTGTTCAGAAAATAGGACATTCAAAGACGTGCACATGTATCCTAGTAGGAATAGCCAAGTAAGTAATGACAGAGTAAGTAATGACTGTTACACTGGCACATGTTGTAGTATTTACCAATATGCAACATAATGTTTAGTTGTTCTGTTTTCCTTATATCAAATAACACTTTAAAAATGGATTGCATATACGTCAACGAATATACTCACACAAGCGTGATGTTAATATTTTTGTGTTATGTGATTTTAACTAGATACTGTAGAATTTGGATGATACAACTGTGTTTTCGCATCATATCTGGTCACAATATGTCAGCGAAATACTTGCATAATTATGAGGTGATATATCAAAACATCAATTTTAATCTATATAGGAACACAGGGATGAATTAGCCACAGGATTAGTTTTAATTTATTTAAATTTATATTATGTCAGCAAGTCTATAACTATCACGACAATTAATTATATTAATCCCGCTTTCGGAGATATTAAAGTTTATTGTGTACTAACATATTAATTGCAGCATTCATAGTAATTATAAGACAAACCATGAATGGCACCAAGCAAGACAAAATAGAGATCTGGAAGTGGGAGACACTGGTGCCATACTGCTTATAGTACAAAACTAACTGTGCTACGTATAAGCTCGGGACATCGCATCGACGTCTTTCGAAGATTTGTAACAGCCTGATCCCTCACAGCTGACCAAGTACAGGTTGGTAGTGACACCTCAAAGGAGAATTATATCGGTCCTTAGGCCCCGGCGTTCCAAACCGGTGTGGTCATCCATATCACATAATATATAATCGTATTAATGTTGGCGCACATCAAGTCACAACCAGTATAAACAATCTACTTGCTTTTATACCCTGGCAGACACAAACACCAATTGTGGTGTGAACTTCGAATTTAATTAATCTTACATATTATATATAGAAACGTATTGTATTAACATTTTTATGTCACATAATAGATGAATTATAATAATGCAGCTTTCGTGGCTTGGCACCATTCCTCGAAAAACAAAACGTAGACAAACACTATGTGGAACATTAATTCAATGTTATTCAGTTACTTTTCAGGTCTTGAAAATGGCCCAGTAAGATTTAATTTTATGTTTGCATGACAAAAGAGAGAATCAGGAAGTGGAAGACACTGGAGTCGTACTGCCTATGACACAGAGCTAACTGTACCAATGATCGGCTCGGGATCTCGCTTTGGGAGCTTCTTACAACACTACCCTGGAGAGTAGTGTCACAGCCTTATCTCTCACAGCTGACCCACACCGTGTGGAAGTACCCTGCAGGGGAGAGAAATACCGGATCCCAGGCCGTCCGGTTTTCCCATAACCGGTTTGGTATAACCCTATATATTGAGCACGTCAAGCTGCAATTAAAATATTACATTTCCCTGCTTTTAAACCCTGCCCGACACAAACCGGCAGATTTGTGGTGTGAACTTCAATTTTAATTAATCTTGCATATCTACACCTAGTGAAGATATTGATTCGTTAGAATAGTACTAAAACTTTGGCCATATGTTATGTTACATGATATGACGCAGTAAACTTATGTATACGAGGCGTAAATAATATTAGTAATCTTTTATATGTATTCTGAGCTATGCCTATGACGGAAGTGAGCAACTCCAAGATGGCGGACAGAGTGCCAGCGCCGATTGATCGATTGTTTAGTCTAGATCAAGAATGTTATGACATTGTTATCATGCGTGCAACACATACTTGTATATAATTGCGATAACATGACAATAGTATTACTATTACATGTATTCTGATCTATGAAGATTCATGGATAGTCATGTTATTAGAATAGGTGACTCACAAGATGGCGCACACAATGTCGGCGCTGGTTGTTTGTTTATGAGATCAACAGTGTGAATAAATTGTTATCATGTGTGCAACACGTACGTGCGTATATACGCAATAACATAACAATAAATACAATAGATAGTAGTTTTTTTTATATACACATTATATGCATGATAAAGTGCATTAAATGCTACAACGACCCAGTGGTCTTGTACCAAATATATCATAACAACGGTTCAAGTAAAATACAATACAGTACAGTACAGTACAATACAGTACAATACAATAGAGTACAGTACAGTACAATACAATACAGTACAGTACAATTCTTTACGGTACAGCACAGCACAGTAGTGATGGTGAATTGGAAACGGGGAGTGTTGAAGTGAGAACATATGTTTCTAATTCTAAATGTTTACGTCTTAAATAATAACGGTTGGCTACGGCCAGTTTTCTCCCCCGTGGTGCGTTTCGTTATTAAATATTTCAACTATTACATATAATTGTGTTGTAAGTAACAATACAATAAGATTTGTTTCTAATACATTGATAATTCCATGCTAACTTAATTAATCGAACACGCGTATGTATATCTGTTTTGAGACTGGCAAGATGTTCAATAGACATCACAATAGAGCGTGTGTGTAAATGTGTCTGGCTGTCTGTCTCTGCGTGTGAATAGCTGTGTGTCTGATTTGTCCTTGATCTCGCGCGACAATACAACATCTACTAACCAACCTTCCATAGTGCGTGTTTCTGCGCCAATCATCCGGGAAATGCAAACCCTGCTAGACGTCTGTTTTGTCCGGTAGTCTGGCGATATTACAATTCTGGTACTGCTACACCTGAAGGCAACTGCGCTCCTTCCACATAAACAGTGGCGGTTGTTTAACGCTGGTTGTTCACCTGATGCTTTTACAAATTTCCAGGTGCATTGACAGAAGCGCCCGCTCGGCAGGGTTTGTTACGTAATAGAAGCTATATTGGATAACTCCGTGTTGGCATGCGACCAGATCAGGATTGTTGGACGCATTCACGCGATGGGGTTTATCTTCGGGGACCGCTACGGTTGCCGAATTGGCCTAGACCTGATACATAAAAAATACAACGACAGTTTTATATATTTTGTGTCTCTTTTCTCTCTCATACTTTTGGTCTTTCGTATGTTTTCTTTTTCGTCTCTTTTTTGTTTCCTCTAACAATAAACCAACCGTTGTTTGATGATCAAGATTGGTCGGTCAACGTAATATACTGATGCAGATAGATACACTCCTAGCCAATTTGGCTTTAAGCCTAAACATGGAACGGAGTTATCCATGTTTGAATTCAAGGAATTGTTTTTAAACGTTTCGTAACGCTTGCCCGTAGACCCTCCTAATACGCTTTTTATGCTGATCTGGAGAACCCCACCATTAACCGTGACGTACTATGCGAATGACTGTTTACATATAGGACGTTTTTTACATACAAAACCGTGGCATTGCCGCTAACCCCAATCTTTACACAGTTTCTATTCTTTTTAACAGATCATCCTTTGTAATATACACATCATAGATTTTATGAGGGTATTTGTAAATCTTACAATGTGCAAATTTAGCCATTAAGGGCAAGTCCTCAAAAGGCCCTTTCAATGGTAAACAAAGCCAACTTTAAAATAGCAATTTATTGAAGGTAATATCCTGATCTTCGTTATCATAAAAGGCAATTAAGTAATTGTTATGTAAGTCATTACAGAAATAGGCCAATTGCTCTATAAAAGGGCAAATACTTGTGGACATGTCTCAAAAACTGCAGTAAGGGTAAATTGCAATTTTGTTTATAAAATAAAACGACAACTATATTGGAGCAATAACGCGGGACTATCATTTCCATTCCAAACAGGACAACATTATCAATAAACGGGCACTTTCCGCTTCAAACAGAACCAAACTGTCTATAAAAGGGTTAAAGTCTAAACCGAGGTCTCATAACAAGGCGTAAGTTGGGGAGCTAAATCGTTATAACAATTGCCAATTATTCTACAATGCCGCAAGTTCTTTGCTAACAAAGGATATTTTTAAAGACAAATGGACAATTTATTTAACAAAATGGCAAGTCCAAGAGTTACATTATATTGTCAACAGCAAAAATTGTGCTATAAAAGGACACATTAGTGGGGAGTGTCCCCAAAAGGACACTTCCACGGTTACAAGGGAAAGTTGCTAAACATTATAATTTCCTGTCTCACTTGTAAAAAGATAGTATACCGGAAGCTATGTCCCAAACAGCATTTTGTTTTTAAAATAGAAATTTCTTTATAACAGAGCATTATTCCAAACTTACACTTTAATTGTGATAAATTACCGGTTAAGAAAGCAGGATAGGGGAAGTGTACGATCATAGATGGGTATGTCACCTGAATTGACTACATAACTTACTTCCACAGCTTAACACAATGAACTGAACAAACTGATCCCTCTGAGTTCAATTAGAATGACAGCATGAC
The DNA here is from genome assembly GCA_020002185.1 of Paraescarpia echinospica. Taxonomy (NCBI): domain Eukaryota; kingdom Metazoa; phylum Annelida; class Polychaeta; order Sabellida; family Siboglinidae; genus Paraescarpia; species Paraescarpia echinospica. The sequence goes on along the minus strand of CM034539.1, from coordinate 28,248,059 downwards.
TAAACAAGTATATTTTATCCACAAAAATACAAGCCTCACTAGGCTCGATTTTGTTTTCTAAAGGGGAAAGGGTGCTATAAAATGACATAGTATTAGAGCAAAGACCCAAACATGGCACTTTCACTATCAAAATGACGCAGGTTTCCATACAATGAACATTTCCTTTCAATTACCAAATGAACAACATATTGGATGTGTGCGAAAATTGGATTTTTTCTCAAAAAAGCTAATTATTAATAATGTTCTCAAAACCTGCACTTTTACTGATGACAAAATACCTCAATGGAAAAGAAGTATGCCTGTTCCGAATTGACTCCATCATCTTAATTGACAACGGAAATCACTTCCCAGCTTCGCTAAATGTTCAGTTTTATGACATGTTCACCAACATAAATTATCACCCTAACTAATCCCTAAATTTAATTAACATCGTTGCACGACTCAATGATTTCAGTTTCATGTTTCATTTGTGGCTTCTAGTTCAAGGTTCAAATTATTGAATCCATCAGTGCTTAGATCTATTCCGAAAACAACAGTAACCTGACATCTAGCGATCGGTTATAATTGTGTAAGTAATATACATACATATATAATTATGTTATGTCCACAAATAATTTAGTACTTCGTGTGCAGATACGCGCGCATGCGCATGTGCGTTATAGAGAGGGCGATTGGAAAAGTTGTTTCACATTTGTACGGATAAAATTACCAAGCAAATTTTAGATCCCGAAAAGATGAAACCGTTGCCTTTGTGCTAAGCACCCACTTTGCATCAGCAGGAACATCAGTTACTTCAAACAACAGCTAGAGCAGAACCCGAATCAAAATTAAATCATGAACTGCTTCATGAAAGTAAAACGCCTCACACTATTCTACTCACGGAGCGCAAAAAGCCAGCTTCATTGTTAATAGAACAAACATGAAAACAACAAAATGTACGGTACAAAATACGGTACGATTTTGGTTTGCTGCAAATTGGTCACAGGCACGCACAGACACGCTCTGCCATGCTCTGGCACGCGCAGGCACGCGCATGCACGCGCAGACACGCGCATGCACACGCAGACACGCGCAGGCACGCGCAGGCATGACACGCGATGGCACGCGATGGCACGCGATGGCACGCGCGGGCACGCAAAGACACACACAGATACGCTGAGACGCACACCGATGCGAGCAGATACGCGCAGACTCGCGCAGACATGCACGCACACGCGTAAGACCTCGGATATACAACATGAAGTAATTCGCAAAAGTGACTTACCCAATAAAGTGTCCTTAGGGTCTACTCAATTCTCTTGTTGACTGCGGAACAGTTGCGAAACAGCCTTGCCTTTTTCAAATGTTTAACTGTATGGAACGGGTTATGTACCATTATGTAGAGCTCGACGGCGGGAAATCCAAGTATAATCCACTCACTAAAACCACGAAGAACGACGAGGTTGGTTCTCTTCGATACCAAATGGCGTTGCATGTGCTCACGACAGGTGAATAGTTTGCCCAGGTGTGTGATCGATTCTTCGTCAGTAGCTCGTCTGTAGCTTGTGTCTGTAAGCAAAACCCTTCTATTGGCAGGGGAGGAGCACAGTCTGTTGTAATTCATGGACATACATAATTATTTTGTAATGTTCCAATCGCGACAATGTTGACTCTTTCCTGCAGAACGTCCATAATTACACATACAGTCCCTGTACAATATACCAACTGAACCAATACCCCATTGGATATGCGATCAGTTCCCATATATATTAGTTAGTTAACAAAATGGCAAGCTGTTCTTGGTGTGGCCAACTCTACAGTGACAGTGTCCACTGTTGTTGTCATCCGCGAATGGTGTCAGGCAATTTTGCGTAAGTGTTATTTCTTTCTTGCAGTGTTGCTTCTGTGCAATTGCCTTGCGCTACCCATCACGTAATGTCATAAGAAGATTGGGGTGTGTTGTGAGTGGAACGTGATGTCATCAGAAGACTGGGATGTGTTGTGAGTGGAACATAATGTCATCGGAAGGTCGGGGTGTCTTGTGAGTGGAACGTAGTGTCAATGGAAGGTTGGGTGTGTTGTGAGTTGAACGTAATATCAAAGAACGGTTGGGGGTGTTGTAAGTGGAACGTAATGTCAATGGAAGATTGGTGTGTGTTGTGAGTGGAAGGTAAATGTTAATGAAAGATCGGAATGTGTTGTGTGTGGAACGTAGTTTCAATGGGAGGTTGGGTGTGTTGTGAGTGGAACGTAATGTCATTAAAATATTGGGATGTGTTGTGAGTGGAACATAATGTCATCGGAAGGTTTGGTGAGTTGTGAGTGGAACGTAGTGTCAATGGAAGGTTGGGTGTGTTGTGAGTGGAACGTAATGTCAATGGAATGTTGCGGTGTGTTGTTATTGGAACATAATGTCAATGGAAGGTTGGTGTGTGTTGTGATTGGAACGTAATGTCATCGGGAGGACGGGGTGTGTTGTGAGTGGAATGTAATGTCAATTGAAGGTCGGGGTGTGTTTTGAGTGGAAGGTAATGTCAATGGAAGGTTGCGGTGTGTTGTGAGTGGAATGTAATGTCAATTGAAGGTCGGGATGTGTTTTGAGTGGAAGGTAATGCCAATGGAAGGTTGCGGTGTGTTGTGAGTGGAATGTAATGTCAATTGAAGGTCGGGATGTGTTTTGAGTGGAAGGTAATGTCAATGGAAGGTTGCGGTGTGTTGTGAGTGGAATGTAATGTCAATTGAAGGTCGGGATGTGTTTTGAGTGGAAGGTAATGCCAACAATGGAAGGTTGCGGTGTGTTGTGAGTGGAATTTAATGTCAATTGAAGGTCGGGGTGTGTTTTGAGTGGAAGGTAATGCCAATGGAAGGTTGCGGTGTGTTGTGAGTGGAACGTAATGTCAATGGAAGGTTGGGTTGTGTTTTGAGTGGAAAGGAGAGGATCAAGAGGAGAACAACATACCCTATCTCGTCTGAAACAAGACTCCCATTACAACCTACTCGAGGTATCCGACGGATACTGGTCACCGTAACGCACCAGGCTAGTTAGATGGGGGATCTCGGAACAGCATGGGGCCCCAGAGGTGAATTGTGCAGTGCCTATCGAGGTATGGACAAGCTCTGTCACTGTACAAACCCATCTTTCAATTATGGGCAAATAACAGTCACTGTGTTGTGGTTTCAAGCTCTTTGGCCATATGGTAGCACTTAAGGTCGGTAGACTGTTAGAACTGCCCTCTCCCGATCGATTACTCACAGTGTGTAGGACTCTCACTCGTCTTGGCCTGTCCTTGCTGATGGATCCAGTTTCACATCATCGAGAGAGTGGTGGAAGTAATGTTAAACCAGTCACAATAAAACCTCCAATCACAGTAATACAATTGCCCGCAGTTCAAATGGTTCACAAATGTACGAAGCCTCACACCAGATTAGCCGTCGCCTGGATAAACTAGAGCCGCATTCTCCAAACATTTATTTCTTTGGAATCGACAATTTACAAGGAAGCAAAATGATCATCGCGCAATGGATGTGCGAACACTGCTAGATAGAGCAAGCACATTTAAATGATCACAATGACGTACTGCCTTAGTATATAGCGAGGGAACTACCAATTCAGATATAATATTTATATGTATGCGTCCCTGACACATACCTACTCCTATGCAAAGCAACAATGGAAGACAAGTGTAGATTGAAATAGGCCAACTTAATGACATTTAGCTTTATTCGTTTACATAACTCATAAATTACAACATAAATACATATTCACAGCAAATATGCCGGCCCCAATGGTATTGCTAACCACTACCTACAAGTCGTAGACGTATTACCAACCACCAGTACTAACTATCTCACGACACTATATTTACAATTGACACCGTATCGGTGGGGGTCATTGCATCTAGTGAAGCACGTATTTCTGACATTAGGAGGTATTGGTGGATATACCTTCTTCTGGAGTGGTATACCAACAGATCAGCGCAGAAGTCACTGTTACGAGTTACTTCATGTTGTATATCGAAGGTCATGACATTATGTCAATATTTGTGTGTGAGAGCGCGCGCGCGCGCATGCGTGCGTGCTTGTCTGCGCGTGTCTGCTCGTATCATCAGTGCGCGTCTCTGCGTGTGTCTGCGCGTGCCTGTGCGTGCCAGCGCGTGTCAGCGCATGCTTGCGGGTGCTGTCGCGTACCTGCGCGTGCCTGTGCGTGTCTGAACATTTGCATCAATGCATGATGGGCCTGTAGGAAACCAGTTTTGTTTAGCTGTGCTTGACACAATGAAGTTATAAATAACAGTTGCGCAGTTGTTTTTAATTTTGTTGTATTTCTATAACTTTTCACTACCTGAATGCATATCATACTTTTGTGACTTAAAACATGTACAGTAAACACAGAATGCGCATTATAATATTCATGTCCAGCTTTTCTGCAAGACAACTATAAATAATTTCTGGCACAAGTCTGTGCATGAATCTCTGTTGTGTCTGAACTTTTGATGTTATGGTCGGTATGGATGTAAGTCTGAAGTTAGCTGGCACTATTTTGAGAATTGCAAAAAATATTGCTGGTTCTTGTGCAGTGTCGTATGTCTGATTTGATTGTATTCATCAGTAGGAGTTAGTGTATCTGTCTTGTCTCTTCTCCGTGTGGTATGTGTAAGGGCAGCCACTAAAGAAATGATGTGTGTTGATGCACAAGTGAAGTATGTTTCGAATCGAAGCATTCTTTGCTCATTCTATGGCTGCCATTCTGCCCTTAATGTTTTATACAGGATGTTTTAGGTGCAGCTGTACTTGTGCACGTCATCTTATTCAATGCATTAGTTGTAACAATTATTTGTCTTAGAGCTCTACTGAGTTATACATATATATGTTGGTATTTAACAGATGAGCCTGTTTATGTAAGTCAATTTATATCACCTTACTACACAAACGAAAGTCATATCACCTGAACTCAAGAACTTATGATGTTTTTGTAGCATACAAGTCTAATGCAGTTATTGTGCGACTGTTGAATACCAAATGTTTTGCAGGTGATTAGTTTATGAAATGTTCAATAAATTAAGGGCCATTTACACGAATGGTTTCTTTATATCCAATTTTGGTGCAATTATGTCACTTGTCTAGAAACTGCGGGTGTCAGCTATTAGCTTGCACCAATCTGGGGAAGTGTTTTAAAGAATGGCCACAAGTCCCATGTGTAGGTTGCTGTATTCTGATTTGCTAGTGTTTCAGAAATTACACCAGCGTGTCGTAGAAGTGGAATCGGTTACAATTCTATGACACGGTCATAGTCACAAATTGGCTCCACTAATCGGTCATATGAGGATGTTTAATTGTGGGTCAGACAACATCATGAGATAAGCATCCAAATAAAATGTAATGTGTAAACAGTTCTTTCCTATGAAATTAATTACAAGAAGACTGATAGATGTGTGCAGGTAACAACAACCCAAAGCCGTCAAGGCGTGACCTTAGTGCAGTACTGCCGACATTTCCACACAAACCATTTTCAGACCAGATGTTTTTCTAGTGAAAATAGTTTGCAAGGTTGTTCACTTGGATCAAATGTAAATGTGCAAGTTCCAATTACCTGAAAATGTGATTTAATTTTGGTTTTCCAATGTGTATTGTCTGACATGTTGCAAGTAGTGCACCTGCAGAGAGCATTTATAAATATGGCAGAACCTCGCTGTGTGGTCACCTCGGTACACAGCCACCTCGCATTTAAGGTCACCCTAGGACAGTCCCAAATTATTTGTGTAACAGTAAATTATAGCAAGTAATATGGTGACCTTGGAATTCAGGTCACTTCGACCCAATCCTGTGGGTGACCTTAATAGTGAAATCCCACCAAATCATAGTAATGACCGTTACGCTTTAAAAGCTAGACAAAATGTAAACCACACTATTTCTCAGAAACTTTATTGTGTTCATGGGAATGTTGCACAATTTGCATCACATGGCAACAGTGTCATGTGACTTGCATGACAACCAGGAGGACACCTCGAACAGTGTATATAGAGACAGGCACACCCTTTACTGGTGAACAAACATGTTCTTCACCAACGCTACGGGACTATTTAAGATCGGTATCTGATTGAGACTGACAAATACACCAACAAGAATTTAACAACACCTGTTATTAATTGTTTGAAACCTGCACTTGGACATGCATCAAAGCTAAACATTACCTAGTACCTACCCCAAACTAAACCCCCCACATTATGTAATGTTCATTTGTATGTACACACGCATACATCATAATGTACATTCTGTGGGATGCTATCCTGGTAATATACAATTCATGTTATCTTAAGAGTGAAATACTTTATTAGACCGACAAACATTACAGGGTAAACAATGTTGCTACTAAATCATTCTTTGAATTGCTCTAATTACCATCCAGCATTGTGATAATCATCTAAATATATACATTAGTACCTTCTCTTTGGAAAGGTACCTTCAGTTTAGAAAGATCAGTTGTGAAAGCATGTTGCGACAAACCAGTTAACCTAATACTGCCTACATAGCCACTGAATGAATGAATGAATGAATGAACGTTTATTCAGAACATTGATAACAATATATATATACAAGACAAGACAACCAAACAAGTTTAACTATAATACAAGTGAGAATATACAATGTTTGAAGTATTTAGATGTTGCCAGACAAAATTGAAAATCTCTTGGCTGCCCAAATTGTCATCTTTGAACCGGTGTGTACATTTAGTTCGGTAAAAATAACATTATGACGTAACCAAGAAAATGCTTTGGAACAATTTATTACCATCTTGGCTGCTACCAACTGATTCAACACCATAATGAATTTAATAACCAGTCTAATTCCCTTTGTACATCATATCACCATTGCTCAGTTGTGGCTGTCAAAGTGTCCACAACGACCCACAGCGTATTGTCAAATTGTGGGACACTACATTTAATAAATCTGACATATCAGAGTTAGCAAACATTCAATAGATAAATAACACATAACTGTTTGTAAACAGAGGCACACTACCTTCATCGAAGGCTACAACATGCATTGCCAAAATTGATTAGTTTGATTTACAAATTAATCGTTAAGTGGCACAGCAGTTATACTGATGCATGGAAATGCCAGGTCTTTCCTTACTGGAACAATGGCACCAGCCCAGACCTTCCAAGTTGACAATCTAATAGCAGGAGATCTCTCCCATATGGGGCATCTGAAAGTGGGAGTTTTGTTTGAACATTTTACAGTTTCTTGTTGGTAGCGCCATTTACAAAAATTTTATTTCCTGAATTACATAAGAAATCTGGTATTTCTACACATCCAGCCCACAGTAAAATGTTCATGTTTTTTGTTTTATCAGTTTATTTTCTCCAATAACTAATTAGCTTAAACTTAAAATTTCAAATCAAATACAACAAAAGCAGGTGCATATTCTTTGCAAATTGACCATAAACCAGATTTCTACTGTATCGGAAGATTAGGAAGGTCTGTCACACAAACTCAGTAGTGTTTGCAAGCACCCCTATTTCGACTCCCCGATCGCGATCGTGCCACAAGATTAATTTGATTGTTGGACAATCGAACCGATCACATGACACAATTGGGAAGGGAGTCAAGATCAGAGAGCTTGCAAACACTCTACCCTTGGTTTCCTGAGAGTGCCAAAGCTAAATTTTTGCCGCCTGGAGGTTGTCTTGAACTACAGGCAGATGGAGAGTAATTTATCCTATGCTATTAGCCCTGATGAAGCAGTTGCGTCTTTGGAACATGCAACATAATACAACTCCACATTTTAGCACCTGATTGATGACGGCGGCGGCATTTGCTTGCTTACGGCCAGTGAACACAGTAAATGCAGTCACTGCTGCTAGTAAAGGATACCTCGGATCTCATCTGATGTTCAACAGCCGTGATTAGTGGCTGCTCTTACTTGCGTCCAAAGAAGTTCAAAGATGTTTGGCTGAAACAAAACAGTTTACGAAAGTACCAATCTACATTGTCAAGACATTATCCTGCAATTCTATTTAGTTTTATGAGAATTGCACAGACCAATGTCAGTTAGTTATTAAACCAACAACATCAAAATGTAGTTTTGTGGTAACTTGGAAATATAAATTTTACGAGACACCCAACGCTACACATTAATGGCGGCGTGTGGCATGTGATAGCAAAATGCGTGCCTGTTGCAGCGTAACCACGTTGAATCGCACTAGCACAATTCTGAATACCGACATACCACAGACAATGAATATAGAAAACACTTTTCGGCATGTAAAATTATAATTATCAGGGCAAATACAAGATGTGAGATGTTGTGGCACTGGAGTGGACAATGCAACTAAATACAATGAAGAGATGGGCAATTATTTTACTTACCTGCAACTACAAATCACAGATAATGGGTCCGGATGCTACGGCTGTATGAAGTCTTAGTGTTACCCGATCTGCTCCACCACTGCAAGTGAAGGAACACAAGCGTTTAAACCCGGTGCCAATGATAGTATCTACCGCGAATTGATTATCAATTTTTTAATTTCTTGTTTTGAATGTAACTTTGTCAACAATATATTTAGGTAGAAATCGGTTGTAATTTTTACTGCAGTAGCACTCCGGTGGCAGCGACTGTACCACCAGTGAAAATGGGTGCAGATGCCTGCACCCCATATATGAGACTCAAGGGAATCCCCGAAATGTTATCCGTTTGACCATTCTCCTGGCGGTAATGTTATTGTTCAAGTAACTACTACGCTGTATACATTACACATGTAATATCAGCCACAACTGCATGGCCGAAACCGAAACAATATAATTTTGGAAGGTAACAAGGTTGGTAGCTCTGGTTAGCTGGAATTTTAGCAAGATGATACCCTCTCGGTTTATTGAGGGATGGTTCCTTAAAATTACAACAAATTCGCTGTGGATGACAGCAAGGATGACCTACCCGCAAAGTGGGCGAGGGAAGCAGATGCTGCGAGGGATTGGATCCAGCTCGTGACTGTAAGCTACCATGGATGACTTGTGCTCCCGAGTCGCCACGCCTACAGTAACTTGGTGAAGGCATCGCTGTCAAAAACATGCGCGCCATATTTCGCAATATATATATATATATAGCACACTTTTCAGCCTAAACGGCTCAAAGGCGCTTTACAAATTCATTCAAACAGATTCATACATACAAAAACTCAAAACATAAAATCTAGTACATTTCTATATAAAACTATGGTAAATTAAAACTAGAGATCTAATGTAATGTTAATTACCAAAGTATCTCTAGAATAAACCCCACACTATACAAAACTGTGAACAATGCAAGTGTTTTATGGCAAAATGTCATCAATAATTAAAAGTACTAAAATGCCTTGCGAAATGAGGTACATTTTATAACTGTGCTTGAATACGTCTGTCGATGGAGCCTGGCAGATGGATGAGGTATGTGTTGTTCCATAGTGTGGGTGAAGCCAAAGAGCCTTCTCTGTGAAACACCCAGCTATTTTGTAAATGTCTATTGGATATCTACCAAGTCTTACAAATGATCATTCACTTAACTCTTATATATTTATAGGCATTGGACATGCTACACTACATGACATTCTAGATTAGTTTGTTGGTTTAGGTAAATTTTTATTGTGGGATTTTTTCTATATAGGAATCAAATGCTTGTGTCGAAGAATCTCTGCAAGTATTTTTAATGAGCAGTTAGCTGTGAGTCTAGCATAATCCTATCAATACACGGTAAAACTTGACCGTAGTAGACATTGTTTTAGACTATGCACTATGTCCATTATGGCAGGTTACCATTATGAACAGATGAGTGGACAATACAAACTAGTCCTTCCAGGACTTTCAAAGTGTCCACACTGTAGACATCAACAACTGCTAGAGACAAAACACACACATATCACAAGGCACCCAACCAAGTAGTAGGTACAGGGCCAGACTCAAGCGAAGTCAATCTTCTCCTGTGTCAGCTTCCTCTTAAATCTATACACCCCATCACAAGGCACCCCAACCAAGTAGGAGGTACAGGCCAGACTCAGCTTGAAGTCAATCTTCTCCTGTGTCGCTTCCTCTTCATTCTATACACTCATCACAAGGCACCCCAACCAAGTAGGAGGTACAGGCCAGACTCAGCTTGAAGTCAATCTTCTCCTGTGTCGCTTCCTCTTAATTCTATACACTCATCACAAGGCACCCCAACCAAGTAGGAGGTACGGGGCAGACTCAGCTTGAAGTCAATCTTCTCCTGTGTCGCTTCCTCTTAATTCTATACACTCATCACAAGGCACCCCAACCAAGTAGGAGGTACAGGGCAGATTCAGCTTGAAGTCAATCTTCTCCTGTGTCGCTTCCTCTTAATTCTATACACCCATCACAAGGCACCCCAACCAAGTAGGAGGTACGGGGCAGACTCAGCTTGAAGTCAATCTTCTCCTGTGTCGCTTCCTCTTAATTCTATACACTCATCACAAGGCACCCCAACCAAGTAGTAGGTACGGGGCAGATTCAGCTTGAAGTCAATCTTCTCCTGTGTCGCTTCCTCTTAATTCTATACACTCATCACAAGGCACCCCAACCAAGTAGGAGGTACAGGGCAGACTCAGCTTGAAGTCAATCTTCTCCTGTGTCGCTTCCTCTTAATTCTATACACTCATCACAAGGCACCCCAACCATGTAGGAGGTACGGGGCAGACTCATCTTGAAGTCAATCTTCTCCTGTGTCGCTTCCTCTTAATTCTATACACTCATCACAAGGCACCCCAACCAAGTAGTAGGTACGGGGCAGATTCAGCTTGATGTCAATCTTCTCCTGTGTCGCTTCCTCTTAATTCTATACACTCATCACAAGGCATCCCAACCAAGTAGGAGGTACAGGCCAGACTCAGCTTGAAGTCAATCTTCTCCTGTGTCGCTTCCTCTTAATTCTATACACTCATCACAAGGCACCCCAACCAAGTAGTAGGTACAGGCCAGACTCATCTTGAAGTCAATCTTCTCCTGTGTCGCTTCCTCTTAATTCTATACACTCATCACAAGGCACCCCAACCAAGTAGTAGGTACGGGGCAGACTCAGCTTGAAGTCAATCTTCTCCTGTGTCGCTTCCTATTCATTCTACACACCCATCACAAGGCACCCCAACCATGTAGGAGGTACGGGGCAGACTCAGCATGAAGTCAATCTTCTCCTGTGTCGCTTCCTATTCATTCTACACACCCATCACAAGGCACCCCAACCAATTAGGAAGTACAGGGCAGACTCAGCTTCAAGTCAATCTTCTCCTGTGTTGCTTCCTATTCATTCTACACACCCATCACAAGGCACCCCAACCAAGTAGGAGGTACAGGGCAGACTCAGCTTGAAGTCAATCTTCTCCTGTGTCACTCCATCTACATTCTACACACCCACCACAAGGCACCCCAACCAAGTAGGAGGTACGGGGCAGACTCAGCTTGAAGTCAATCTTCTCCTGTGTCACTCACACAGGCACCCCAACCAAGTAGGAGGTATGGGGCAGACTCAGCTTGAAGTCAATCTTCTCCTGTGTCACTCCCTCTTCATTCTACACATCCATCACAAGGCACCCCAACCAAGTAGGAGGTACACGGCAGATTCAGCTTGAAGTAAATCTTCTCCTGTGTCGCTTCCTATTCATTCTACACACCCATCACAAGGCACCCCAATCAAGTAGGAGGTACAGGGCAGACTCAGCTTGAAATCAATTTTCTCCAGTGTTGCTTCCTATTCATTCTACACACCCATCACAAGGCACCCCAACCAAGTAGGTTGTACAGGGCAGACTCAGCATAAAGTAAATCTTCTCCTGTGTCGCTTCCTATTCATTCTATACACCCATCACAAGGCACCCCAACCAAGTAGAAGGTACAGGGCAGATTCAGCTTGAAGTCAATCTTCTCCTGTGTCACTCCATCTACATTCTACACACCCACCACAAGGCACCCCAACCAAGTAGGAGGTACGGGGCAGACTGAGCTTGAAGTCAATCTTCTCCTGTGTCACTCCCTCTTCATACTACACACCCAACACAAGGCACCCCAAGCAAGTAGGTGGTATATGGAAGACTCAGCTTGAAGTCAGTCTTCTCCTATGTCACTCCCTCTGCATTCTACACACCCATCACAAGGCACCCCAACCAAGTAGGTGGTATATGGAAGACTCAGCTTTTAAGCCAATCTTCTCCTGTGTCACTCCCTCTTCATTCTACACACTCATCACAAGGCACCCCAACCAAGTAGGAGGTATATGGAAGACTCAGCTTGAAGCCAATCTTCTCCTGTGTCACTCCCTCTTCATTCTACACTCTCATCACAAGGCACCCCAACCAAGTAGGTGGTATGTGGAAGACTCAGCTTGAAGTCAATCTTCTCCTGTGTCACTCCCTCTTCATTCTACACACCCATCACAAGGCACCCCAACTAAGTAGGAGGTACAGGGCAGACTCAGCTTGAAGTCAATCTTCTCCTGTGTCGCTTCCTATTCATTCTACACACCCATCACAAGGCACCCCAACCAAGTAGGAGGTACAGGGCAGACTCAGCTTGAAGTCAATCTTCTCCTGTGTCACTCCATCTACATTGTACACACCCACCACAAGGCACCCCAACCAAGTAGGAGGTACGGGGCAGACTCAGCTTGAAGTCAATCTTCTCCTGTGTCACTCCCTCTTCATTCTACACACCCACCACAAGGCACCCCAACCAAGTAGGAGGTATATGGAAGACTCAGCTTGAAGTCAATCTTCTCCTGTGTCACTTAATCTTTATTCTACAAACCATCACAAGGCACCCCAACCAAGTAGGAGGTACACGGCAGACTCAGTTGAAGTCAATCTTCTCCTGTGTCGCTCCCTCTTCATTCTACACATACTGCCATCAATGTATACAGAGAAACATTCAAGCAACACACTGCAGGTAGCACAGAAAACTGTAACACTACCCATTTACATGTAAGAACGTACCCCTATTGGGGTGCTTGCTTGACCACCCTGAGCAGCTGGCTAGAAGGTAGTCGAATTCATTTTGGATCAGAGAGCTAGATATATCTTATTCAGTTCGAACATCAATGTAATTGGAACCGATCTGTTGTTTTGCAAACTACATAATTTACATCATCAAGTATCCAAAATTAACGCGGGCTACTAAAAAGATAATTATTCTGTCAGATCTACTTTAACAAGATTTAACAAGATTGCCACCCAGAGAATTAACTCCAGGTGGCAGGTGGACAAGGAAGCCCTTTGGCTTATTGAGAGTCCGACCCTTTTATCTATGTGTATACCACCCTTCTCAAATGTGTCAATTTAATTTTTAAACATATTCACGCTACTAGCACCCACACAATGAGCAGATAATCTGTTCCATTCATTTACAGTCCTTTGTGAAAATGAGAACTTTCTTATATCTAATCTACACTGCTCCTTTGCTAATGTAACTTTATGTCCTCTAGTCCTTCTATCTTTCTAAATGAGAAACAAAAATTTCTATCAATATTTTCATAACCATTCATTATTTTAAACACTTCTATCTGACCTCCTCTCAATCTCCTGGTCTCTAGAGTTGTTAAGTCGCATTTTTTAGGCGTATTTCGTAACTAAGATCCCTCAGTTTTTGTATCATTTTAGTTGCTCTCCTCTGCACTCTTTCTAGTATATTTATGTCCTTCCTGCGATATGGACTCCATGCTTGAATACAATATTCTAAATGAGGCCTCACTATTGTTTTGTACAGCAGTATTATTAGCTCTTTTTCCTTACACGTTATGTTTCGCCTAATTAAACCAAGGATTTGATTTCCCTTTGAAGCTGCAATTCCGCACTGCTCTGAAACCTTCATATCAGCACTAATGGTTACCCCTAAGTCTTTTCTTTTATAGTAGTACTTAGTACAGTACCCCCCATTGCATATTCTATCTCTTCATTCCCATGTCCTGCGTGGAGGCATTTACATTTCCCAAAATTGAACAGTATTTGCCACTTTTCAGACCATTTGATCAACTTGTCAAGATCATCTTGTAAATGTTGTCTATCTCCATCACTTTTAATACTTCTAAACACTTTTGTATCATCCGCAAATTTCAACACCTTGCTTGTTATTTCATCATCCAAATCGTTGATATACATTAAGAATAATATAGGTCCTAGTACTGATCCCTGTGGTACCCCACTGAATACCGATTTCCAGTTTGAAGCCTCCCCATCAACTACTACATGTTGTCTTCTGTCAATCAGCCATTTTTCTATCCAGTTTATTATACCATTTCTTATGCCATGGGCCTTTAGTTTAAGCAGTAATCTTTGATGTGGTACTTTGTCGAAAGCTTTTTGAAAATCTAAGTAGACGATATCTACTGGCGATCCCTCATCTACCTACTTAGTGATGTCTTCCAAAAAACATAACATATCTGTTAAGCATGACCTCGCTTTAAAAAACCCATGTGGAGATGGGTTTATCAAGTTATGTTTAACAAGAAAATCCACCATGTGATCTTTAATTAGTCTTTATAATAATTTGCAAATCACTGATGTTAAATTCACTGGCCTAAAATTCTCTAACTTGTTTCTTGAACCCTTTTTAAATAATGGTATAATGTTTGCCTCTTTCCATTCTAAAGGAACCACTCCCTCTTCTAATGACAGTTTGAAAACTGTTGGAAGCGGTACGCTAATTTGTTCTACAATTTCCAATAGTAGTTTGGGCGGAATCCCATCCACTCCAGGTGGTTTATTATCCTTCATAGCCCTTATTTTCTTAGCTACCATTTCCGGGGTTACAATTAATTGTCCTAAATAGTCTGAATCTGCCCCCTTGAACTTAGCCTCTGGTACGGGCAGTGAACTAATATCTTCTCTGGTAAACACTGAACTAAAGTACTCATTCAGGTCTTCTGCCATTAAGAATCCCTCTGATATTATATTTCCAGCACTATCTTCTAGAGGACCGACCTTATCTTGAACTTTCTATATGCTTTGAACATACGCATAAAAACTCTTGCTGTCATATTTTACATTACTAGTTAATTGTTGTTCATAACTTCTCTTTGAATTTCTAATTTCAGCTGTAGCTTGGTTAAGTACTTCTTTATAACTGTTGTAGTGTTCATCATTTCCAGTACATCTATATGAATTCCACATCATTTGTTTATACTTAGTTTTTCTAATGGCTTCTTTCAATAAGTGTTTCTTTTTGGACCGTTTCCCTTGTTTTTTGAAGGGTACAAATTTATCGACTATGCACTTAATTTCACTCTTTAATATATTCCAGCATTCTGTTGCTGTCTTATTTTCACACTTCTGCAGTCGAGCTTAGAGTTGAGTGAGTATAAAGTGGTCCAACACTCTACTCACGCTGCTGCGGACAAGTTTAGAGTTGAGTGAGTATAAAGTGGTCTAAGACTCTACTCACGCTGCTGAAGATGAGCTTAGAGTTGAGTGAGTATAAAGTGGTCTAAGACTCTACTCACACTGCTGCAGACGAGATTAGAGTTGAGTGAGTGTAAAGTGGTCTAAGACTTTACTCACACTGACGCAGATGAGCTTAGAGCTGAGTGAGTATAAAGTGGTCTAAGACTCTACTCACACTGCTGCAGACGAGCTTAGAGTTGAGTATGTAAAGTGGTCTAAGACTCTACTTACGCTGCTGCAGTCGAGCTTAGAGTTGAGTGAGTATAAAGTTGTCTGAGACTCTACTGATGCTGCTGCGGACACGTTTAGAGTTGAATGAGTATAAAGTTGTCTAAGACTCTACTCACGTTGATTCGGAGGAGCTTAGAGTTGAGTGAGTATAAAGTGGTCTGAGACTCTACTCACGCTGCTGCAGATGAGCTTAGAGTTGAGTGAGTATAAAGAAAAGTGGTCTGAGACTCTACTCATGCTGCTGCAGACACGTTTAGAGTTGAGTAAGTATAAAGTGGTCTAAGACTCTACTCACGTTGATGCGGAGGAGCTTAGAGTTGAGTCGGTATAAAGTGGTCTAAGACTCTACTCACGCTGCTGCAGACGAGCTTAGAGTTGAGTGAGTCGAGGACATTGAAGTTGAGTTCTTTGAGGTGATTCGAGTTGAGGTTCGAGAAGATGATGGAGACGACGACCTGGTAGCTCTGGTCCAGACACACTCGTGTCTCGTAAGTCTGAAACAATCAATGGTGATCCAAGTAACATTACTTGAGTATGAAAAGAATAATATTTTATACACATTTTCATGGCACTTTCCACAAAAATGTCAGAAATATTTAGTTACCAACATACCATATGCAAATTTATTATTATTTTATGTGTGGCCTACTTTCATATAAACTTTATACACTGCCCAATTGTTCAAGCAAGAATAATTAGTATTACCTGATGGTATCCAGTGTTAAATCCATGCATTAGTTAATTAGAAATTAGTATTTTGTGTCTTACACCTAAGGTTTAATGGATATTTACAAGCTGGGCTTGATTTATTCCATATCTGTTGTTTCCGTTGGCTTTCCAATATCTATCCAATTTGGCCTTAAAGTCTTTGGTGTCGACACTAACCATTTTAAGAGACGCATCCTCAGCCAACAATTTGTAGCTGGACATTGGCTGAAACAAAACGGAACATCAAACAATTCATTAGATCATTCAAATTGTTAA
This sequence comes from Paraescarpia echinospica, assembly GCA_020002185.1. NCBI lineage: Eukaryota > Metazoa > Annelida > Polychaeta > Sabellida > Siboglinidae > Paraescarpia > Paraescarpia echinospica. The sequence continues at coordinate 28,231,455 of CM034539.1, read as the reverse complement.
AATTGGGCACAAAACATACACAAAATTCAAGCTAATAATAACATTGTGAAGGAGTGATATTTGTTTTTTAATTTGTTATAAATAATTACTGACTGGAATATAATTTAATACTCTCTTGAATATTACAAAAGCTGTGCAGCAGAACATAATTAACCCGGACCCTGATATCCCAGAAACCTTGGAATTCGGATATAATTTCATGGGAACATAATTTCCAAATGCTGATATATCCCCATGATGTGCATGGTTTGTTTATTCAGAAAACTTCTTAATCTGCACATATATACAGGGAAATAAAGTATCCATATTAACAATGCTCCACTGTGTGTCTACTCCCAGTCAACTGATGTAACAAAAATATATATATGTATAAATAATTCAGATTGATAATCATTCAGTAGTTTGTTGAATGGCATAAACAAAACACACATGAATAATGTCTGCCATGCAAAAACGCTCCAATCATCTAGTAACGATTTACTTTTTGTTCTTAGCGTCAATACTATCATTGGGATTTTTCTGTTGCTGCACCAACTCTTTCAAATATGCTCCCTCTTAGTGTTAGATCAGTTGAAAATATTACACAATTCCCTCCGTCACTAAAAAATTACCTTTATAACCTTACATATCAGGCTTAGAAACAATTTTAATATGGCTCATCGATTTTGCGATTGACCAAACCTTATGCCTAGATGATTGTCAGAGTTTGGAGTTATATTTTATTATTATTATTAACTAGCTGAGTTACCCAGCAATGCCCGGGAAAAAAGGCAGTCATATGTACCAGACACCCCAAACCCATCCCAAATGTTTCCAGCCTACCCGCATTAATAAATGGTAACTGGTCATTAGTCAAGTTGTTAGGACAACCTTCTACCAGAAATCTCAATCTCATTCGCTCACCCGTATAACTGACGTAACCAGCAACAGCGGATGCTGGGTTGAAATTTCAGCCAGGTACATGCAAAACTAATGGAGATGTGGGTTCACAACCAAAAACAGAGAATGAACTATATAATATAGAGATGTGTCGTATTTCTAGTTATCCAATATAACTTTTGACGGGTGATAATTTCAATGCTAAATGACAAAATGACACATAGCTCCATCTGTAGGAAATATATGAAATGGGAAAGAGGGCTCTACTTGTAAATGTGCAGACATGACCAACGACAGGTAGACCTGGTGGATGTTAAGCGCTGAGGATTTTCAAACGTCAATAACTTAAAAATGGGCCAAGATGTTTTTTGGTGAATCATAGTTACAGATGATTAAGGGTTATGATGGAAGTAAAATGTTGACATGTTTAGTGGAGACTATCTGCATGCCAGGGAAGATACACCTGGAAATAAACTACTCGAGTAGACCGTTTCGTAAAGATTGTATATATTAGTTAATGTGTTATTAAAAATACTGTAGAATTTTATCCCGATACTCTGCTATTTAGGCCGATTTCCAGTGGTTGCAGAAACCTTGCAGGAGAGTTCGTGAGCTGCAATCTCGCATGTAGCACAGTTAAAGGTTGTTTAAGAAAATGTGCATGCATTTTCTGTTTTCATTTTGCCTACCACCCTCCCCCAGAATGGAATGAAGAAAGAGACGAACTATGATAAAACTTTATTTGTTCACAAGGTACATATACATAGCATGCATTTTGACTTAAAATAGTAGCAATTAATGACATAATACTGATTGAACTGGAGTGAAGTAATAGCTGCAACATGTATATAAAACATATGAACAATATTCCTTATAATTTTGGCTAAATATGCTTTAACCTCTTCGTGTATACCTAAGTTATTTTATTTTATATCTTATTTTATACATAAGTTATTTTGTTTTAATCCTAGATCATATCTTTATATTGCATTGTCTATTGCTGTTTTAAAGTGTCTAAGGTTCTGCCAGTGCAGTAGGGATTCCCATTACACATTATAGTTGCAACCCACATGGAGGTATTCTGTTTGAGACTGGGACAATGGCAGGCAGTGAGCTTAGGCAAATCCACTAAACAGGGTTATAGCATAATCTCTCCAGTCAGCTGTCCCAGTGATCAGAGATAGGGCAAAGTCTACTATCCAGTTATAAATAAAGATCAGTGAAGGAGGCTTACAGCAGCAGGCAAACAGTATGAAAATATGAACATTTTGGGGGGCCCTCAGGTGCCCTTAGAATGATTAAATCAAATACAGATGTCTTGTGTTTAATGGCAGTACACTAAGATATGTCTATACAAAATTAGAGAAAATGTTGCTGAAGAGTTTTTGAAAAAATAGTCAAAATGTAAAAAATTACCAGTTTCAGGGGCTCTGGGGGGGCCTTAGAATGATTAAATCAAATACAGATTTCTTGTATTTATTGGCAGTACACTAAGATACGTCTATGCAAAATTAGAGAAAAAGTTGCTGAAGAGTTTTTAATAAAATAGGCAAAATGTGAAATTTATCAGTTTCGGGGGCTCTGGGGGCCCTTAGAATGATTAAATCAATTACAGATTTCTTGTGTATAGTGGCAGTACCCTAAGATACGTATATGCAAAATTAAAGAAAAAGCTGTTGAACGGTTTCTGAGATATGGCGGGTGATGGTGCACGGCAGACGGCGGAGTGATGACATCAGTCTGTTGGACCTTCGACCCAAAGGACTAAAAACTATTCAAAATTTCTGCATACATCCACCGACATATTTGTAGATGGCCTTAATTATCTTTATGATGGTATAGAAAAACATTAAATGCCCCCCAAGTTCACCACCCCACCGGACGAATTTAGAAAATGTATAAATCTACGAACCATCTCAATTGGCCCGGTAGATCACTTGCACAATTTCAGCCTGATACATGCAAAACTGACGGAGATGTGGGGGCACAAACAAACAGAGGACGAACTGTTTTATAATATAGATAACTGACCGGCAGTCTGTATGTGGCGGGGGTTGCGGGTTCCTTAGTGGGCATGGTGATACCCTCAGCCTCTATGTAGTCACTCTTCTTCTTCGACCTCTTCTCCTTCTTCTCTTGTTTCTCCTTCTTTCATTTCTGCATCGAAGGCTGCAAATAAAGAGGGCAGTAAATAGGCAGTTAATAACCATCCTGTGAAGGTGTCAAAAGTATTTTTTAACATTTCAACGCCTTGCCTTTTTAAGGAAACGCCATTCTGACTTGAAATCGATTTTAACGCCTCATATATGTGGTGTCATCTAGTGGATAATTGCATGCTACATGTCATTTTAAAACTTAGTCTATTATGTTGAATTAGCTCCATTTGAAAACATTATTTGCTGAATGTGTATGAGTGACATAGGGAATCAAAGTATATTTCTTTAAACGTCATGGAGTCTAATGGGTTAAACAATGAAATGTCAAGGGGTCTAAAGGGTTAAACGATTAAATGTAATGGGGTCTAAAGGGTTAAACAATTAATTGCCATGGGGTCTAAAGGGTTAAACAAAACAACAACTAAAATGACGCTGATAGAGCCGACTCAATCCCACTGACCTCTTCTTCTTCGTCAACGCCAACGTGTTTCTTAGAAATAAAGCTAAGATTAGAAATTGGCCTATAATTTTTGAAATCATCTTTTGGCAGAGAATTTACCCGTACTCAGTGATAAATTTATGATATTCGTTATTGTACCAAGTAGAGTCAAGACATGCTTTTAGTAGTATGGTTGGTAATGGATCGAGATCGCATGACTTATTTGGGGAGGACATTATTATTTTCTTCACTTCATCAACTGTGGCTGGCTCAAACAATACAAGTGGAGAATTTACTTGTGGGGAGTCCACATTTACAGTACTTAAAGTGTGTAAAGTGTAAGACATATTTTATCTTTGAAATGACTAGAAAACGAGTCACACAGAGATTTGACTGACACATGACTAGGTAGAGATGGAGGCGGCTGTCTGTGTAAAATATGATTCATGCAGTTCCATAGCTGACGTGGGTTATCAGAGTTACTCGAGACCATGTTTGTGTAATAATTTGATTTAGCTTTGGCCATTTGTCTGTTGCAGTAATGACACTGTTTAGAATATCGTGATCTGTCCAAAGGCGAGCATGATTTGCGCCATACACGTTCAAGATAGCGCCGGCATTTTTTAGATTGTAGAATTTCAGGAGTCATCCATGGAGCATGTGGCTTTTGGGACACAGATTTAGATCTCAGGGGTGCATGTTTATTAAGTAAATCTTTGAGTACTTGACAGTACTGTCGACACAGATCTGACAGATGTTCTTTGGGGTTACTGATGAGGTCGGATTTAAGGATGTCTGTCATTAATGCAGCAATGTCAATCTTATGGATCGGTCGATAAAACACATTGTGTTTGGACTCTATGGGAATTCTAGGAACTTTGAGATCAGCAATGACAGTGTGGTGGTCTGATAAACCATCTGAAGCAGTAGGTTTCCGAACATGCCATCAATGTAGAAATTCTGAACACTGGCATCTTTTTCACAACATATTTTTGACATCAGGTAACCGTACATATTTTTCACATAAAACTAATTTTTTTATGTAAACATGATGATGATCGATTACGTAACATTGTGATTGATTAACCAATCAGAAGCATGAAACAACAGAACTGATTAATCAGAACAGCCACAGTCACTAATCTTCACAACTACACACATACCCGTTCCTGTACTTTGAGGTCGGCGCTCTGAACAAACATCGGTACTTTCTCATGGAGCAGTTCCGTGGTTTCTGTGACAGTCTGTATGTCATCCTGAGCCTCATCCATGATGAGGATGCGGGTGAACAGCTTGATGGCATTATATACGTAGATGCTCTGGATGTGGCCCGGCAGCTAAATCACCTCCGCTCGCACCCTTACACTGTGACTATATGACCTGCCACATGTGACATTCTCTGAAACTATGTGTGGAGATGACATTTCATTTATCTTCATATCTATCATAAAGTGGTGACAAATGCCACATTTTCTGCACCACAAATAAATAGTTATTCATTATAGTTATTCATTATTTATAAATAACAAGTTGTAAAATTGTGCGATAAAGATTGTTCACAAGTTGATTAAAACAAATTGGTACAAAATATGCAGAAGGAGAGGAGTGAGAAAGAGAGAAATGGGGGGAGAGAGCAGAGGGAGCAGAGAAAGCAGAGGGGAGAGAGCAGAGAGAGCAGAGGGGAGAGAGCAGAGAGGAGGGAGAGAGAGAGAGAGAGCAGAGGGGAGAGAACAGAGAGGAGAGAGAGAGCAGAGAGTGCAGAGGGGAGAGAGCAGAGGAGAGAGATAGAGCAGAGGGGAGAGAGCAGAGAGGAGAGAGAGCAGAGGGGAGAGAGCTGAGAGGAGAGAGAGAGAGCAGAGGGGAGAGAGCAGAGGAGAGAGAGAGCAGAGGGGAGAGAGCAGAGAGGGGAGAGAGCAGAGAGGAGAGAGAGCAGAGAAGGGGCGAGAGAGTGTGAGGGAGAGAGAGACGAAGACGGAGAGAGAGGGAGAGAGAAGATGATGGCAGGAAGTAAGAACTACATCACGAAAATCACTGTGCCACATCATGTCGTTTTGTAAACAAATAAAAACAGAATAATTGTCTTCAGCATTCAACTTTGAGAACGTACCATGCCACAGAGAAGGTCAAGGGCACGCAAACGAATTGACTCATCCTTTTCATCGAGACACTGTAGAACCAGGTCCTTGTGGGCTTGGACGCTCTTTTGGTGGGTCTTCAGGATCTTCGACATAGCCATCAAACCCAGGTACTTCACTGCAACACACAGCGTGCATGTCCAAGTATTTTACACTATACTAGCAGAGTTGCCCACCATTGCACGGGAAAAGGCAGCCAAACATATATTACAGTGTTATGTAATCTGTCTCAGTTCCCTATAATTATAATTTCTGTATAATTATCATCAGCAACAATAATAACAGTATTAGTAAATTAGTAATATACTAACCAGCCTTACAAACATGTTGTATTCACATACAGAACTGCAAAAATATGAAAACTTTTCAAAATTGTTGTGTACCTTGAGCAATACACTTGTAGATGGCATTATTATCTATCCAAAGACATAAAAAATAACAATTTTGGGTCCCCCTGGCAAAATTCAAAAAACTAAAAATCTACAAACCATTCCAGTGGGCCCATTAGCATGGCAACACAATATCTACCTCAAACATGTGAAACTGACGGAGATATGGTCAGGCTTATGGACATACAAACAGAGATCGACACTGTGTTTATTTTTTTTAATAATTCCACACTCCTCATCAGTACATGTCCATACTCACAGTTCTCACCTGAATCTTTGTTTAAGATCAGCAATTTTTTAACACAAAGCTGGAAAAACAGACATGACCAACATTATAACTTTGTACTACAGTAACATATGTACCAGGCTTGAACAGTTATACACAGATAACATCCAGGCTAACATAGATCCTGCCATTAGTATGAATAAGACTGTCTTCTGTATAAAGGATTAAGTTCAATGTGTCTGTCATTCTTGGATTTGGGAACACTGCATTTCAACAAGTCACAATACATATTGTATTTAATAACCACGTCATTTGCATATTCGTTGTCAATTAAACAATTTATTATTATCATGACAACATTTTGTATAACTGCAATATTCCTTCATGCACAAAGTATGTGAGAAATTGTATGGTTCTAAAGAACTTAACACCGACATGAAATATGACCAACTTTTGCATCTCAGACATCTTTCAACAATTTTGAGTATGGGATTGAAATGGGTATTAACCCTTTAATCAAGTGAAGTGTAAGTATGGTTTTAACAACATGCGTTTCATTGTTAATAGTCAGCCATGTAGCAGCTGAGCTAGATATAGTTAGGTGTTTGTGTAATGTTAGGTCTATCGGGTTATGCATATATATTATGTCTACAAGTAGGTTAGGTGCATTGCATTGTAACAAGGCAACTAATTGGGGTGAACTTTCGAAATGCTTTTATGAGCAAATTGGACCTTTACCTTGACTGAAGTGACTTTTACCCCAAATATTCATTTCAAATGCATCTATAGTCTAAGGCAATATTTAGATGAAACAGGACACCAAGATGGTGAACATACGTTATAGTACATTATTGGCGTGAAATGTCCACATTTGGCACAAAATTACCTTGAATGCGACCTTATCATGTGAACTCAACCTATAATAGACAAATTAACACAGGAAATGTATTAGCCATTCTCGAAAACCCCTAAAAAGTACTCTCATTTATGGTTCTACAACTTTTCGTTCTCGAGCTATAGAGACCAGGAGATTGAGAGGAAATCAGATAGAAGTGTTTAAAATATTGAATGATTATGAACATATTGATAGAAATATTTTTTCTCAGTTAAGAAAGATAGAAGGACCAGAGGACATCAAGTTACATTAGTAAAGGAGCAGTGTAAATTTGAGATAAGAAAGTTCTCATTCTCACAAATGACTGTAAATGAATGGAACAGATTATCTCTTGATTGTGTTGGTGCTAGAAGCATGAATATGTTTAAAAATAAAATTGACACATACCTTAAAAGGGCGGGATACACGTAGATAAAAAGTACTGGACTCTCGATAAGCCAAAAGGCTTCCATGTCCACCTGCCATCTAGAGTTAATTGTCTGGATGGCAATCTTGTTAAATCTTGATGATATTGAAAAGGACGGGAGATTACCTCCTGATTATTAAGTTGTTTAAAAACCGACTCATGTACTAGATATACATATTACCAGAAAGGAGTTGTTCCAACCAACTGTGGGACATCTTGCAATGTTTCATAAAATCTAAAAATAATATAAACTATGAAAAATTATTTTTTGACAAACATAAATACTTCAAATTGATCAATGCATTTTTCTAGGAAACATGTGGAATATGGGGGTGAAAATGCTGTTTTATATTTCCATATCTGATGATTCCATCCGACACCAAAACCATTTCCATCTGACACCAAAACATATCACACCCCACAGGAAAAGGGGTTAATCTGAAAAATATTAATTATCATGCCAGGTATATTTGTTACCTTCTCTGGTTCTTGATGACAGTCTGTTTTTAGCATTCTCTTGTGTCACTTTGATGAAATAATGAATCAAATGCAACAAAGTGGGAATCTTGATTTTTATAAAAATCCGACACCTAAACTATTAAAAGGGCTGTCAGGACAAACGGGGTTAATTCTGATATCTGGTTACTGGTGTTATAACGAGAGGTCCTCTAGCCCCATCTATCCCAACCAACACTCTTTATCAAGAGTGAGAACAGTGGTATAAGACCGTGAATTTGTCAATTCCATCCGACACCATAACGGGCATTTTAAAACACACAGGTGACTCAGTGTGCCGCGAGGATCAAGCTATAACGTGTGCCGTTAACTTTAAAAAAACTGTTTCAAATTTATGTCACAACAAACATAATTTATACATGTATACTATCGGAAACTGTCTTCTGTGTGTGAGTGTGTGTGTGTGTATAATCTGTCATACCCATTGACTGGAAGCTGCTAGACTTCTTCTTCTTGCGTTTGTGTTCCATAATAAGAGTCCAAGCAAACTTCTTCTCTGATACTTCATCATCTTCATCAAATCCCTCAACATCACCAGTCGGACACATCTGTCATGTAACAAAGTAGCACATACATTACATTGGCATAGGAACTTGGCATGCCGCTGTCGGTTCGGTCAGACATGACAACGGGGTGCATTTTTTGTTGTGGCATAAATTTTGGCTTTGATTCTCACTCAATCACTCAACACTGTCAGACATGACATTCGAAGATGGGAGGCAGGGGGGTTGTTAAAATATTGTCACAATAACATATAATTTTTGCCTACCATCTCGTGAACTTTTCAGTACTATCAGACGTGACAACGGAAGATGGGGAGAAGGGGGATATTCTTGTTGACAATTTTAATGGATTACATTCTAAATTTTGCTACATTTTATTACAAAAACACTCAATACCCAGGTATTTGGGGAAGTCAGACCCCACTTTCTCAACCCTTATCCCCCAACTCCCCCGGTTCCAATGCTGATGCAGTAGATACATGTCTACTAACCAGTATTGGTGAAAGACGAGCTAATGCTTCTTCTCCATCAAAAAATGCATGCTACATTATGGCTTATCGCAATTCGGCCTACTAATACTGCCAGAATGGCTTATCACATATGTCATGCATCTAGAGATACATCTACATTAACAGGTGTTCAACAACTATTAATTTGCAGGGTCCATTTTTGGACATTAATGCCAAGAGATGGGACTTTGAGAGAATGAGATCCCAGATCTCGTGACATCCAGCTTCGTAACCCAGCAACGGCCCTTGGTGGGCTATACACAACAATTGTAAGAAGGCATGTCAGCATCTGTATTGCATTCAAACGAGGGAAACAGTTCACAATTTTTTTCAGCTACTCATCTTTGGCCGGTCACCTAAAGAACTTGTATGTTACTGTCAGGACTAAGAGTTGGCATTATGCATCAAAATACCACAGCAATCGTTTTGGGTCCTATTCACCCATTGTAAACAATACACAACATTTGGTTGTGTATAGCCAAGATGGGCGATAACCTTGATGATCGCACATCAAATATTAAGGGCAATGACATACGAATAACGGTCCTAACGACAGGTGTTTCCAACGTTCCGTTTCTCTGCGGGTGATTTATTCTTCCCCTGGCACAAACACCAGATAGAAGAAATCAATGGCTTATACTTCTAGTAGTTCTACATGGTTGATCGGCACAGTCCATAAGGCTGGATTTTAATACCAATTTGTGTGTGTCAACAACTGTGCTGTGCCAGATGTGAAGGTGTTAAAAAAGTATAAAGTGCGAGCAAACTTAAAGTATGAACGATGTGTAAATAAAAGTACAGACCATGGCTTAGAACCATGAAGCAAACCATTCACCTGAAGGCCTGGATGGTTGGGGCTATCAACACATTCCCGGGGAGGGCGTTCCACCAGAACTAAGTTATGGCAGAAGACAGACTTTAATATGCCTGTGGTGACGTCCAGTTATAACGGCGAAATTGGGGTGGATCCGGATTCTATAGAAGTGCTCATATAGCCCAATAGTCATTACAGGTTCAAACACATATAATTCAAGATACCGACTCCTAGATGTAATGCCTCTTCGTTGTCGCTATGCACGCCATCTTTCGGGACTCCACAGACCCTCCATCCCGCTGTCAAGACATGATCATCTTGTCAGACTTCTGACGTGGGTTCTGTCGAAGTCGTCATTTTCTTCTTTACGTTCCGTTTTGCTTGCGCCTTACCGCGCGCTTTTTGGGAAACTTCTTTGTCATTTTCAACTTCAAATAAATACGTATGCTGTGTGTAAATAATGATTTAACTAGTCCTGGTGAAATTCCCTAGTCCCTCACGTGTTCACTAGGCCCGGGCCGGGGTGAGACCACTGTTAGATTTCCCATTGGCATTGGCGACCATGTTAACGTTTTGTCAGATTATGAGAAAACTGTACCTGACAAAAATGTGAAATTCATTCACAGCCACTGATATCATGTCATTGATATACTGTTTTAATTTCGTTAAAATCACATACCTCCAGCTCTTTTAAAACGCATGCATACTCGGTGCGCAACGATATTGAACAAAATAACCACGTGTTTCTGCACACACGTGTGCTATGTGGAAAAATGGCAAAAAATCACTCCGCCAACTAAACTCTTCCAGATATATGCGTCATTTCACTTCCAATACATTCTACGACAGAACCTGTTGATATGCCTGGTTTAGTGTACTCTGTTCACATAAAAAGGGTCTCAAATTTTAAATATCACCATTTTCAGGGGACAATTTGTTAACACAATAGGAAGTCTAACAGTGGTCTCACACCTAATATAAATTGTGATTATGGAGAAACATGTTGAATTTAGCCTGTTATAGTAAAGATACATCCATATCATGCAGACTGCCGAAAAAATTAATGAAATCCCTACACGTAATAATTTGCTATCAACTTTAGAAGTCACCACCCTTGCTGGACAACACCCACACAATAGCCAGTACTGTATGCATTTATCTTTTACCTAGTGCTTTTATTGACCCACACTGCCCATGATTGCTTGCACAGATAAACTTCTGGCGCACCTTTAGAAAAGCATACAATGTCAGCTGTTATTCTTTAGTGAAATAAAAAACAATTACGGTACTATAAACCTATGTAAAATGCATATATTTCGTTTTCAAATATAGACTATAGAGTCAAACCAATAAATGGAATTGATACTACCTAATCATGCAGCGTCACACTACGTTTATACCAATGTTTCTCGCACACCTTACGTATGACTATACTTTGTTTAAGAGCAACTATAAATAAATAATAAACGTTTAAAATACCAGCCAATGTATATTAAATATTCTCCTTTGTATGGTGTATGTGTGATAACGTTTGCAGCAGAATTCATCTGTCGAGTCTACGTGCAGAAATGACCGCACACAATCTCCTTCGCCCGCGCACGCACGCTCGCACGCACGCACGCACACATGCATGTACGTACGTATATGTAGCTAAACATGTACGTCACACACACAGGCCTATACACTCGGAGTCGAGTCGAAAATATGTAATAGCTACTAAAGCCACAGCCGTGTAACGATGTTCTCATGCGCAGCTGAGCGTTAAAATGTCGCCATTCCTACACCAACCGAACGTTGTAGCGTCAACAAATAGAGGTACACTAAAACTGCAACAAGATGAAGAACAAACTCCGAACTGACAGATAAATCATGCAACAAGAGCATTATTCAAAAGCCATTGTATTTTCCATCGTTAATTTAGATTACTGACCATCCTTTGTTAGCACAGATTATTGAACATATTTCGTCAATTAATTTTGCCCATCGTGAAGAAGGTTGGATATTTAAATGTCAGTTTAATAAAAAAAATAGCATACCTTTACATTTGTCATATTTCTCGAAGAACCACTATGGACCTTTTTCCCGAATTTTTATCGGACCCGGACAAAAATAATTCAATAGTTTGATTATATTACAAAAGCTAAATTAATTAGTATATCTGTGAACGCACCAGTATGTCGTAATGCCTTGTTAGAGACTGCACGAAATGAACGATAACATCGATTTGAGGAGGTAAATTTTAAATGTCTTCTACTTGGAGACTGTTTTTTCTCCAGGTTGTTAGCAGAGAACCTCGCATGTCACGAATACAGTATTCAGCATATGATCGTATTGATCAACTAGTTCTTCTACGTTCAGCAAGTCAAGATCATACGAGCGGAACAGTGGAATGTCTTGTCGAAAAGATACTGCATCAATGGTGCGTAACTTGAGATATTTGATTTTCATCAAACCAATGCGATGTTGAACAATGTCTATGTTGAAACTCACCGCAAAGTGGTCAGAAAGGCCCATGTCCGTAGTGGTAACATTTCGAACAAAGTGTTCGTCCGTGCTGCGGGTCATAAGTTGGCCCGCGAACATGCAGCACCATTCCTGGGACATTCATAGAATTGATCAGTCGCCGTGCATCAACTTTTGCAGCGTTGCCGATGTGAAAGTTCAAATCTCTCATGATAATCAAAGGTTCTTAAAAAACACAGTTGTTGACAAGCCATTTTTCACTGAAGGCGGCGGGCGGTAAATGACAACGATTCTCATGGATGACGTAGGTGTTATGAATAATTATTTATTCCCCTCGTCTGATTATCACACTAACTATTTATTCCCGTCATCGCATTGGGTCCAACGCTTACGCTATGACTAACGTCAACCATAACTAAGTCAAACCATAGTTAATTATAATAATGACATTAATACAGTGACGCAGGAACGAAATTCATATTGGGGGGGGGGCTTCCGGAGCTTCAGCACCGCTGCAAAAGTTTCGCCGCCGCCAATGTTCACATCTTCCTTCACCTTGTGGCTGTCTCGGTTGGCTCGATTGTGACATCGGAAGCCGGGGGTGGGGGGCAGAACATTTACATTTCCACCCGACATTGACGCTCACCACAAAAACAAACATTCACGTTCACATTTAATGGGGGTGCAGAAGTATATGTCTGCCCCCCCGAGAAATTCCAGGGGCAACTGCCCCCTGCCCCCCCCCCCGTTCCCGCGTCTATGCATTAATATGTTATGACATTTCACACTACCTATTTATTCCCTTTGCCTAATTGGTTCCAACGATTACGAACTCGACCTTAGTGTATAGGATGATTACTAAAGGTAACTTGTGTACTTGGGTGGTAAAATATAATAACGGTAGTGTTTTGACACTGGCTAGTGAAACAATTGCACGTAATGACAAAACAACAAGACTCGTGATCGACTGATCATAAACGTAACTCATTTATCCGTGACCGTGTCGCAGGAAAGGATCAGCCCAACAATATTATAAAGTTCGATAATATGACATTATAGTCCAGGATGTTACATCCCCCTTTTTTACTAAGTAACGAGAACATTAACTACAACTATGGATTATATATGGCGTATATTATTCTAATTTAATATCGCAACTAATCTACTGTGGCACGTATTTTACTAAGGTAATATGGCAACTCAATTAATTATTCAGTGTTAGGCTATAAGTCGAGCTTGTCGGGTTGTGTGATTGCTCGTCCCGACCTCGTTCGATAGGACAGCTGCGTCGCGTCGTCTGTTCTTCGTGCGCGTTCGTGTTGCTGACGTGATGTCGCCTGCTGCTGCGCCGGCTGAACTTGTGATGTGACGTCACCGCCTTCAGCTGTCGGAGTCTCGTCAGCGAAGTGTACTCGTCGCGGTGACCCCGTCGTTTGTAGTTGACGTCGGTTGCGCCGCAGGATGCGACCGTTCTGCGCCTCGATGAGGTAGGAGCGCGGTTCATCGCAGGTTGCCGTCACAGTGGCTGGCTGCCACCGGCCTGACACGTGGTCTTGCATGCGCAATTGCTGCCCTGTCGTGAGTGGAGGCAAGTCGTGTGCACGCGTGTCGTGATACGATTTCTGCGTGTCCTGACGCTCCTGTAGTCGTGTGTGTATCTCGTCTCGGTGCGTCAGGACGTTTCTCAGCTGAATCGGGAGGTCGCCTTTCATCTTGCGCGTGTAGAGCAGCTCGCCCGGTGATGGCAAGTGATGGTCTATTGGCGTCGTTCTCAGGCAAAGCATCGCCTTGTGCGGATTGACTCCGCTCTCCCTGGCCTTGAGAAGAGTGCGTTTCACTGACTGAATATTACGCTCGACGAAACCATTCGACTGCGGGAAGTGAGGAGAGCTCGTTACACGCTCAAATCCCCATTCCTCTGCAAACTTCCGGTAGTTGATACAGTCGTAGTGCGGCCCGTTGTCGCTCATGACCTTCTCCGGGGCGCCTTGTTCCGAGAGGATGTCCGCCGTGGCCGTCACTACTGCGTGGCTGGTACATGGTGTCGGCATCTTGCGTATAAACGGAAACTTTGAGTAGTAGTCGACGATGATCAAGTACTCGGAGTTGTTGTAGTGAAACAGATCGGTCCATAGAATCTGCCACGGTCGTGTCGGCAGTACGTGTGGTAGCAGTGTTTCTCTGGGGTTTGTCCGTTGATGTGTCTGGCACACGTCGCATCTCTTGATGAACTCCTCGATGTCCTTGTACCATCCCAGAAGACACTGCTTTTGGCTCTCAGTTTGCATTTCTCTACGCCCTGGTGTCCCGCGTGTAATCTCTGCATCACATCGGCCCTCATACTGTCGGGTATCAGTGCGCGATCACCTTTCAGGATTATCCCGTCCTCTACGGACAGCTCGTCGCGATAACACCAGTATGGCCGCAAGTTTCTCGGGATTTCGTCGCGTTTCTGTGGCCACCCTTTGACGATGACGTTCAACAGATCGCGGAGTACCGTGTCTTTTGATGTTTCGCTCCGTAGTTCGTGGATCTTGTTGTTCGAGAACTGTACCATGCTGACCATGACATCGAGGTCGATTTCGTCTCTGCTTTGAGGGTTTGGTAGTCTCGATAAACCGTCTGCCAGGAGCAACTCCTTTCCCGGCCTGTACTTGATTGTGACGTTGTAGTGTTGGATTCTCAAAAGCATTCTTTGCAGTCTAGGAGGAGCTGCTGTCAGGTTCTTTAGCTGGATCATTTCCAAGGGTTTGTGGTCGCTTTCGATCACAAAATGCTTGCCGTAGACGTATGTTCGGAATCTTTCGGCTCCAAACACAACAGCGAGTAGTTCTCTCTCTCTATGTTTGCGTATCTTCCCTCAGCGTCTGTCAGACTCTTGGATGCATACGCAATAGGTCGTCCTTCTTGAAGCAGGACAGCTCCCAATCCTCTCCCTGACGCATCAACTTGTATGACTGTGTCCTTGTCACGGTCGAAGTAAGCCAGTGTTGTCTCCGTGCAGATTGCTGACTTGACCTTCTCGAAGACTTCCTGATGTGCCTGTGACCATTGGAACTCGACGTCCTTCTTGAGCAGGTCTCTCAGGTTTGCCGTACTCTGTGACAAGTTGGGTATGAACGGACCCATGTAGGTGACGATGCCTAGGAACTCTTGCAGTTCTGTTGCGTTGGGTGGAGTTGGAATCATGTGAATATCCTCGACCTTCTTCGGGTCAGGATGGACACCTTTGTCGTCGTATACAGTACCAAAAAAGGTGATGTGTGGCGCCTTTATCGTACACTTCTTACTATTGAACACCAGGCCGTGTTCTCGCGATACTCTCAACAAGTTATGTAGGTGGGCGTCGTGTTCCGCCTCGGTGCGTCCGAATACAGCGACGTCATCCGCGATGCCTACGGTGCCTGGGCAGCTCTCGAGGATCATGTCCATTTTCTGTTGGAAGACATCTTGCGACATGATGAGCCCGAACGGCATCCTAATGAAGCAGTACCTCCCAAACGGACTGTTGAAAGTCGTCAACAGGCTGCTCTCCTCGTCAAGTGTTACGGACCAGTAGCCATTTTTGGCATCGAGCTTCGAGAAGTGTTTCGCGCCCGTGAACTTGTGTGTGATCTCCTCCAATGTGGGTGTCTTGTGGTGACATCGCTTTATGGCTCTGTTGAGATCTTTGGGATCCAGACATATCCTCAGCGTACCGTCTTTCTTGCGAGAAAATGCCAGACTCGAGACCCAGTCGGTCGGTTCAGTGACTTTCCTGATGACATTCTCTTTCTCCATCTTGTTGAGCGCTGCCAGAAGTTCATCCTTCATCTGAATAGGACACTTTCTTGGCGCGTGTATGACCGGTTGCGCATCGGGATCAGTGACGATGTGGTACTTTCCTGTGAAGTTGCCCAACGAGTCGAATCGGTCTGGGTATTTCTGCTTCAACGTTTGCGTCGAGTCGATTGCATCTGTGTCACGTGTGCCGGTTTGTTCGACGGTTAACTTCTCAATCGCGCAGTGTAGGGTTACCAGTCTGAGTTGGCGAGAGTTTGGGAGTCCTAGGATCGCTGGACCGTCTGTCTCTGCCACGTAGAACTCAGCATCTACCCAGACGCCTTGGTGGTACCGACATGGTAGCTTGATCGTCCCGTACTGTGGTATGCGCGTCCCGTTGTACGCAGATAGGATGGTGTTGTTTTTTAGCGTGAGCGCTCCGGGGGTCGGGTGTTGTCCCGTCATAGCTTTGGGAAACATCTTCATGAAGATTCTGAGTGGAAGTATGTTTCCTTGTGCCCCGGTGTCTACTTTGACCTGTATATCGGCTGTCTGGCCGTTGCGTGCACTAGGTAGCTTGACGTCTAGTGTCGCAAATACTTCGTCATATGTATCCTTGGTGCTGTTATGTGTCGTCATCGATGCGAAACTGAGGTGTTCGAACTGGTCAGCTGCTTCATCGCGTGGCTCGCGCTCTAAGCCTACTGCATGGACTGGCGTGTCGCGCCTGCGGCGTCTGCTACGTCGTCCGCGGGATGGGCCGTCATAGTGACGTCGTGGACGCGTGTCACGTGACTTGGATCGGCCGTGACGTCCTCCTTGGCCCCCTGATGACGGTTTCCTGCATACTGACTCCCAGTGGTTTCTGCCACCGCACTTCCTGCACGTAGAACCGAAGGCGGGGCATTGGTCCCCTTTTTGATGAGACCGTCCACAGTATCCACAGCCGTCGCTGCGTCTAGCAGAATTACTATTAGCTCTGTTCACATAGTGCACGGCGGTGTTATCTTGCACTCCCTGCAACTGAGTCATGTGATTAATCGAAGCCTCAGTTGTTCGGCCTATGTTGACTGCCTTTTCCAGTGTTAGCGTTTCGTCATGGGCTAATAGTTGTTTCTGTACTTCAGGTATCTTAGTTCCAATAATCAACTGTTCAATCAACCGTTCGTCGGCCTCTGCCGGGCTGAATCTGCACTTCTGAGCCTGTAGCGTACATCGCGTGACGTAATCATCAATGGACTCTCCGGCCGCCTGGTTGTACTTCTGCAGGTAGAACCTCTGTAGGCGAAAGTTGACTTTTGGTTCAATATGATCCTGGAATTTCCCCCACACTACGTCTGGGTCGTTTTTCTCAGTGTCGGTTAGTGCCCAGGAATTGTACATTTTAATGCCATCATCTCCCGCGTATAGTAATATGTGGTTCACCATCATTTCTTTCTTGGTGTCCTTTACGGTGAAGTAGATTTGGCATTTCTGCTTAGACAGCCTAAATGTTCCTGGCACGTCTGCACTAGTCCAATCCATCCTTGGGTGATCAGACATTACGTTGTGTAGTGTGTTGGCTAGTATTACGACATTCAATCTTTTTATTGACAGTCACTCTATTCAGACACGCAACGACTTGCGGCTAGCACGAGGTACAGTACTACACCCTAGCGGATGAGTTCATACGAGCGTGCCGCGATGACACTCGCAGTACACGTGCCGCCGTCTGGCGAATTAGATTACACTAGAGTTGGGTCACTCGAGCTGATAGAATCGCCGACGTCTTGTTCCGTCGTCGCTGCCGCGCTGCGTACGTCGTCGTACGGTCGTAGGTTCGTGCCTCGCGTAGGCTTTCAACGGCTAAGGGGCGTTGTTGAGTCGATTCGTCGATGTCTTCACGGATTTTCTAGTAGATGCGCCGCTTCACTTGAATGGCTTCGTATGTATTCACATGCGCTTGTCAACGTAAACGTTCGTGGGCCCAGTGATGTACGCGAAAGTAGTTCGGCTTCACTATTGTTGCCACGTTGGTGGTGCGATAAACACATCAATGTACTGCCAATTCGTTAGGTAGTGGGCCAGCAATGTCCTTACGTTATGTGGTTTCTTCGTTAATTCGTTTCGAACCGCTGCCACCATGAAACAATTGCACGTAATGACAAAACAACAAGACTCGTGATCGACTGATCATAAACGTAACTCATTTATCCGTGACCGTGTCGCAGGAAAGGATCAGCCCAACAATATTATAAAGTTCGATAATATGACATTATAGTCCAGGATGTTACAGGTAGTGTCTTGAGAGTACTTTGGGATAGTGTTTTGAACTTAACAGTAGTGTTTTGAAGGTACGCTCCTCGATGTAGATTATAAACAGCACTGGGCAGAGTCTGTCACCTTGATGGGTGCCTATTGTTGTCACGAATGAAGGACACTCATCGACCGATATGCGTAGTTAGTCTACGGCTTTTATTACCAAACTAGGGTCATGTTGGAACAAATTGCAACAGAAGCAAATCTTACAGTTTTGAAAGCAACCATATGTCCTAGAAAACATATCAAAAGTGTATAGCTCAACAAATTAGGGAACATTGTCAAAATTACGCAAGTTTAAATTGGGGCCCCCTCAATAGCTTTTACCTGCGATTTTGTGACGATTTTAATTTCGGCACAATGAATGAGCAAGATAATGTTTCTATAAGCCTCAAGTAATCCAGATGCGTGTATGTAAATACGCACAAATTATATTCAGAGAACAATACAACATATAGACATTAAACTAGTTTAACATTGCATTAGGTTTTCAATGAAATCCTTATTGGTATCAAAATATGCACGGATTACATGATTATGGTCAGCGTAATTATAAGTATGTTACTCTCGTGAGCATGTATCGTACATGTAACATAGCGCAAGTACACATAACAGGGAACATTGTGTATAATAATTATAATGACCCCTTGATATAAGGTCTACATATAAATACATGAATCTAGCTGATAAGCTTAATCGAGGAAAAATTGACGTATTGTCTCCCATGTAACGTGATTATAATCTGCATTACCACATGAATATCCTTCTGTCATCAGCATTAACCGTATACGTAATATAACACAAATTCATTTTATCATTGCGCATAATAATTATAATGAACCCTTCCGTGTAAGGCCAACACATGTACATACGTGAATCTCAAGAGCCCAAGAAGGTAAGTACTTATATATCGCAGTACCCAGCCCTTTGGACTGCTCAAAGCGCTTGATCATTTACTTCTGACAGTCTTGTTTAATAAAATAACATCGAGATTTCTCTGGGAAGCATTCATCCACTCTGCAGTTAATGGGCGAAGAGTATTCGTACACAAATATCCACACTGTCTATGCCCAGGAAATCAGTCATATAGCTGAGAGAACTGCAACAACATAGAGTGAACGAACTTTCTCAGGTTCGACACGGCGGCACAGGATTCGAAACCGAGTTTTCTCCATAGATAGTCCACTGCGCTCCACAAAAAAACCTAACTGAAGTAAAATCGTTGTATTACGTAGTCATTAATATCACATGTAACTGACGATCATTGTCGTAACTCTAGATTGTGTTTGAACACTCTGTGCCTCGGAATGACGTGCAAGGAGCGAGTGATATGTTTACAAAAAGTCTCATCATTCGAATTTCCAACTCTTCAGTGACGGTTGGAAGTATCTCCACCAGCTTGTCTCGTCTGATGTATCAAATGCTCGGCTCATGTCTATGCTAATAATCTCGACTGCGAAGCGATATTGGCACACAACCACCGATACCTGAGCACTACGTCAACCGTACTTCGACTATGGAATCCACAATGCTCGTTCTGCTGGAAATAGTCAACATTGTAGAGATTGGAACATTACAAATAATTGTGTATGTCCATGAATTGCAACAGACTGTGCCCCCTCCCCCGCCAATAGAAGGGTTTTTGCTTACATTCAAAAGCAACAGACGAGCTATTCACGAAGAATCGATCACACACCTGGGCAAACGATTCACGTGTCGTGCGCACATGTAACGCCATTTGGTATCGAAAAGAACCAACCTCGTCGATCTTCCCGGTTTTAATTAGTGGATTATACGTGGATTTTCCGCCGTCGAACACTACTTAATGGTACATAACCCGTTTCATACAGTTAAACATTTGAAAAAAATGCAGGGTTGTTACGCAACTATTCTGCAGTCAACAAGAGAATTGTACAGAAAGCACATCTTAAGGTTAAGGACGGTTGTCTACGAATGTCACAAACGTATTGGGTAAGTCACTGTTGCGAATTACTTCATGTTGTATATCCGAGGTCATGACATGATGTCAATATTTGCTTGTGTGCTTGTGTGCACGAGTCTGCGCGTGTCTGCTCATATCGGTGCGCGTCTGTGCATATCTGTATGCGTCTGTGCGTGCATGCGCGGGCTGCGCGTACCTGTGCGTGTATGCGCGTGCCTGTGCGTGCCTGTGCGTGCATGTGCGTGCCAGCGCGCACCAGCGCGTGCTTGCGGGTGCTGGAGCGTACCTGCGCGTGCCTGCGCGTGCCTGCGCGTGCCTGCGCGTGCCTGCGCGTGCCTGTGACCACCTTGCAGCAAACAAACATCGTACCGAACACATCGATCGGAAAACAAATTTCATTTTAACTCCCGATGATGTAAAATGTCACGGAGAGAAATTGGATGCTGTATTTGTCTAAACTTGAATAATATCTTGTGAACACGGACAGTCATCCATATACACAATCACGTGGTTTACCCCGGTTCAGTTTATTTATATAACATAACTCAAACTAATTCTATGCGATCCGCCACGGGCAATTAGTACCCCTGGTGGATGGTGAAAAGTACCATTGCCACAAATTGTGTTTGAGTTGACACAAACCCTTAAATTTTACTGTTGACAATGCTAATATAATGTGTTTCAGGTTGGTGTGTACATTTGGTTAATTTCATGTTTGTTTTATTAACAGTGAAGCTGGCTTCTTGCGCTCCGTGAGTAAAGTAGTGTGAGGCATTTTTTTTCACATCTCTCACTTCATGACCAACGGTTCTGGCAGTAGGTAATGAAACGCCCATGTTATAAAGTATACCACATGTGTGGTCTCTTACGAAACAAACAGGCAAAGTAGGGTGAACAAGATTGCCCAATTTTAGAAACCGAAATAGGTTTAGAAGGACTCGAGCTACGTTTGACAGTCTGGCACGACCACTCGCGCAGCTGTCGCCTGCGCCCCTCCCCCTATCAGAAATCACACCTATTAAAAGTAGGTCTAAACTTGAACAATTAATGTATTATTGTTAGTTAAACATGTACTTTATTCTAGTAATTTATCATTTAACCTTGTATTTTATTCTTTATTCTAGTTCTTATGTACCATGGTAGATAGCCCTAGGGTCTATTTCCAAAAGAATGTCCTTTTAGGGGTAAACAGGTCAGTGTTATGAAGCATTACAAACGGGTGGGGGTCTCAAAATCACAAATCGTGCGTCCTATCGTTTTTGCCGTTTTAACAGAACCTGATCAAATTCTTTCGTAAGATATCAGTTTTTCTACGTGGTAAATCTGTAATACCTATTTTGTCAAATTTCTGCAAATGAACTGTTAGAAAAGTTTAATTTTCTGGTCGTGAGTATATGAACTCATATATGTTCGAGTACGCACGTACTTACTCTACTAGAGTAGTTGAGGACCCAAAATCGGCAACGTAACAGGATATGCCGTTTTCACAACAATCTTAATAAAGTTGTTGCCCAACAGGCAGATATTCTAAATCATTAACAGTTATTTCATAGATTAAGTTTAAACAAACGGTTATACAAATTGTGTTGAGTGAATTGCGATAATCGAATGACAAAAAAATCAGACGTTTCCGGCATGCCCAAAACAAGGTCAATGCTTGTTTACTAGTATTATGTCAATGTTTTATTCAAAGACAGATTTCATATTATAGGAACATGAACAACATTCTTTACTAAACTTAATTTACATGTACTTAGATTGTGACACAAAACACATCGTGACAATTTATTTTAGGTGCAGCTGTGGCCACTGTGTGCCTAGACTAACTGTTAAAGTGTGTCTGCTGCAAGGAACAGATGCGAGTGGTAGACATTATGCAAAGTCAGCCAGGCGTGACGTGCATCACCCAGCATGATGGTGTCTGCTGCAAGGAACAGATGCGAGTGGCAGACATTATGCAGAGTCAGCCAGGCGTGACCTGCATCACCCAGCATGATGGTGTCTGCTGCAAGGAACAGATGCGAGTGGCAGACATTATGCAGAGTCAGCCAGGCGTGACCTGCATCACCCAGCATGATGGTGTCTGCTGCAAGGAACAAATGCGAGTGGCAGACATTATGCGGAGTCAGCCAGGCGTGACCTGCATCACCCAGCATGATGGTGTCTGCTGCAAGGAACAGATGCGAGTGGCAGACATTATGCAGAGTCAGCCAGGCGTGACCTGCATCACCCAGCATGATGGTGTCTGCTGCAAGGAACATATGCGAGTGGCAGACATTATGCAGAGTTAGCCAGGCGTGACCTGCATCACCCAGCATGATGGTGTCTGCTGCAAGGAACAGATGCGATTGGCAGACAGTATGCGGAGTCAGCCAGGCGTGACCTGCATCACCCAGCATGATGGTGTCTGCTGCAAGGAACAGATGCGAGTGGCAGACAGTATGCGGAGTCAGCCAGGCGTTACCTGCATCACCCTGCATGATGGTGTCTGCTGCAAGGAACAGATGCGAGTGGCAGACATTATGCGGAGTCAGCCAGGCGTGACCTGCATCACCCTGCATGATGGTGTCTGCTGCAAGGAACAGATGCGAGTGGCAGACATTATGCAGAGTCAGCCAGGCGTGACCTGCATCACCCTGCATGATGGCTTTGCGGCAATCTGCCTGAACGAGCATGTCATACATACTGCATATTTGCAATAGAGGCAACAATGTGGGTCAATAACTTTTCATGGAAATGAATAAGTTGTTTTATTTACATATTCAAGTAGAGTAACACCTACTCACTTCACATGAATTCATCAAGTCACTCACGATTCAGTTACAACATATTCCACTACACTCTTTTAATCGCACCTATTGCTGGCCTATATAAAACAACAAATATATGTAACGTTGTTCCCTGGAATATACATAATTCAACTTGTAGCTGTTGAAGCCTTACCCCCGTCTTGCTGCCTCCTCTCCCCAATGTATGCATGAACATGCATACATATGATGTGGATAGAAACTGACCATAGAATGAATTTAAAACAAAACATATCACATGTTTTAGATGGAAGATATATATAGCATACAGACAGTTCATTCGATGGTGCTACCAGTTCTTGGGTAGGAAGATTCGAGTTCCACTTCCATCATGTGCGGTTAAGACAATCCATCAAACCTTTCCATCAGCTTATTCCACTGGATTCCAGGAAGCAGACAGTAATATGAGACACACCAAGCGTTTCTTCACCCACCGTTGTGAAACCTTGTAACATAAGCCTGCACAGCGTCAGCTTTGTTTGGTTTGACGAAGTCTGCATTCAGTGGTGGTGGCTCAGCTAATGCCGGGATGTCCTCATCCAAATCAGCACTGGTGCACACATCTACCAAGGTTTCCATCAAATCAACAACATATCCTGTAAAAGCAGCGCATCCTTCTTAACAATAACTATCTCGAATTATATGCAGTGATGTTCTGTAATAATTTTGTAGTAACATGACAATATATGCTGACCTGTACAGTGTGGATGATCAAGACGATTGGCTATGTATGCCTTGCACCTTTTTATAGAAGCTACATATATTAGTACACTGTATAAGATGATATTGTTGAGTATGTAATGTTGACGTTTCGTGTGTGTGTGTGTGTGTGTGCGTGTGTGTGTGTGCGTGCGTGCGTCTGTCTGTCTGTGTTGACATATCTTGCGTGTGTGCGTGCATTCATGCGTATGTGTGTATGTGAATTAGCAAACCTGCACAAGCTGGACATCAAGGATAGCCTTGTTGTTTAGATCAATCAGTGTGTATGTCCCGAACTTGGCAGAATGGCCAGGGCTGTCAGCTCTTCCATCTCCACCACACACCAGGTCCTCTCCTTCTGCTTGATGGGTGGCAAACATCCACTGTTGACTTTCCATCCAAACACGACGGATGGTCGACTGCAGGACATTAGACTGGTGCCGAAAGAATGTTCTGGCTGTAATTGCCTTTACACCCAAATGGGACAGGACCCGGAGAACTTTCCCGATTGTAGCACCAGCAAACAGTGTTGCAGCTGACAAAAGAATATTCCCTGCAGGAAGATTACCAATATATGACTGACTGTGCCACTGGTGCCGTTTGCCACACTCATTATACGTGAAAGCTATAATTAGCATGGTTCCGATCTCAATTGTAGATGTTTGTAGTGCCCTTGAGCCACATTCAAAACAGCAACACATAGATATGAGCTGGAGCAACGATGTCCAGAACATTATATATTTTGTTTCCTTGAGTACAGACGGTTTTTTCCATGCAAGGCCCCTCAACGTCGGGGCTGTCTGCTCCATGGTCAGATTCGCTGTCTGATGACGTGTGCTGTGCGGGCATATAATCATCGTCTTCATCCTCTTCTTGTATACATGTCTTGATCTTGCGATCTGCTTGTGTCATCAGTTTGCGTCATGATGGTATAAGTAACTAATGACATGGTTTGTGTGGATGCAAAATAACACACATATATTTATTATTTTAATCAGTTATATTACTGTATTATTATATTATATTTTAATCAATATGTTACATAATATATAGTGTTATTACATTCAGAATATGTCCCAGGCCCCGGCGCAGACATGAACATATTGGTCCCAGGTCAGCCCAAGCCCGCATAATTTAATATTTGTCAGCCTAGGTCCGGCCCGGCCCGCAAAATGTATACCCAAGTCTGGCCCGGCCCGCAAAATTTACAAGAGGCATTGCTCGGCCTGGCTCGTGGGCCCAAAGCTCGGCCCACGCAAGGTACTATAGTGTATACTATACTATGAGGCCCTATTTTAAACGTCTGTCATCTCTCAGATACACAAGAAAGGATCTACACTACACGTAGAAATGCAACTTATGGCATACAAACTTTACATATCTACACATAACATTACAACGCAATATATGAAAATTGTCACATTATGAATATTCTATTATGGACTCAATGCATTATGCGAGTCTGGCTTCAAGTTAGTTACCTTTTGACTTCCCTTTGATCATTACAGAGATCCCTACATTTCTACATGTTAGTGGTAATTGTACCTGACAAGCAACACCAGCTTGGCCCTATAACAACAATGTGTTACATGTAAACAAATACAAGTAAATACAAGTAAATAAAATGACAAAAAGAAAACGAAATTAGGAAACAAAAAGGTAATTATTTTATTTTACTTTTTTTTCAGTTTCTTTCTACTAATATGTATAGCATAAACTATATATAAAAACACTATTTGCTTTGGTAAAGTACAGATACAACATTCAACATTACAATACATCTTACATTATCACTATTACCAGTATATTATTTCATTACTTCAAATTTATTATTAATAACACCCACACACAGTGCATTACTTGGAGTACATATACTTAAATATTTGGAGTACATATACTTACTGGAGAGGCTGGGAAATCACAGGAGGGGTTCGCTTGTTCGGCTATTGCTTGCTCGAGAATCTGGCCAAATGTAGAACTAATTACAATTTACAGTAAAGGTATTGCTTATTATTTAGTTTATATTACATTGTATATACATTACAGCCGATTTTATAGGTAAGCCTACACACTCTAACCATAATCTTCACTATAACTCTAAAAATTATACTTGCGTCAGTCAAATTCGTGCTATCTAATGTATTATGCAATTTTACTTTTAGCCAAAAACAACAACAAATTCTTCCGTAATATATATATATATATGAGGTATATCTCTAAAACCTGTTCTGTCCAATCTGTGCAACAAAATGTTAGCTAAGTCGCTTTGAGTGACGTAGTTACTGATATAAACCGACGAATTCCAAATCTCGTAAAACACCTACTGCCCAAAAGCGTGCATACTATCTACGCTGTGTAAATCACAACATTATAATGAACTGCCTCAATTTCACCGACCATTTCAATGTCGAGGTCCAATCCATGTTATTGTTAAATTATCTGATTTACAGTTCGATGTATTACACCATTATCACTGAAATACATACCTGTATCTTGTTTTTTGTTTCGACCACAGACCTGGTTCTATTCGGAAAACTGTGACTGTGTCGACTAGTTGATGTAGGGGACGAGACTGCGTCATTTTTCGATCGTTGAATAATAGTCGGGACTGCATTCTCCAACAGTACACATTGATGCTGAACTTTATAACCAAGGGAAAGTTTAAGAGCAGAAGTTGGGTCAAAACAATCATCGTTGCAATGACTCGAACACAACACACTGCTCTGGTTATCTAACGCCGGCCCATTCCAACAGGCGCGGTTGCGTTTCACCTGTTGGATCCACTTACGGCGTAAAAGGCTGTATTTTGGAAATAGAAATAAACTAACGTTGTCTTTTGGTGTATTGGAACAATTGGCTGCGACACAACGCTTAGGCATATTTAAAATTTGTCAAGAAAAAGAAGACGAACAACCATTCGAAAAATGACGAGCCATTGTTTGCGTTAAACAATGGCTCAGTGGACATACGCTTCCCCCGTTCACGTCATTTCCGGTTAATCTCCTACTCGAAAGGAAAGTCTCGTTTCCTAGCGGTAAAGTCAAACTTCTTTAAAATATAACTATTCACACATTTTATTCACCAATAAAGAATTGGGTTTATCTTTTTAATTTAGAATAATGGCAAAAATAGCAACAATCTTGTCATACGCAGTTTCTGATGTGCAATGCACCCACTTGGTGGCATGACTAAACAATGTGAAACACTCAGTCGTTAAAGCATTTGAAGACCACATTAACTTGAATGATATGAAGACAAACGGCCCGTATCCATACCCATTCCGGGGGAATCCAACACCCAAGCAACCGTACGTTGTCCAGCTAAGTTGTGTTATCACCTTACGTTTAACTGTTCTGAGTTCTTGGTTCGACATTTGAAAACAAAGGGGTCCTACCCGCTGAAGCTCGGAATAGATCTGTTGTGTACCACCGCTTTGTAGGCAATCGGTTTCACATATTTTTCCTGAACTCTGGTGTTCTATACAGGACTTCTTTGGTACAGTCTGCCCCCCGGGAAACCTAGTGCAACAAAGTGTCTGGAAAGCCTTGAGGCTGGATGTGCTTCATGTGACGACACGAGCATTTGGGATCATTGGTAAAGTGGTGACTGGGCACTGGGTGCGGTTGGTTGGCAAAGAAGGCTTGAACATCCTAGACATGAATCGGTATTATGCCGAAGCCCGTGGGAAGCTTCAGTCGTGGTCAGGTGATGCCAGCCCACTGCTTGGGCCCAGCCCGCCATCTGTTTTTGTTGATGTACCCATCAAGGGTGATGTTGTCCTTGACAGTCTTATGCAGACCATATCCAGCAACGAGAAAACGGCCACTCTGCTACAGGACCTGTGTAGGGCTTGTCTTGCTACTGTCAAGCGACAACTCGAGTCACAGCTTGAGTGGGAAAGTTCTGTAATCCTAATGAAGCCTTACACCACCAGGCTAAATCCTGCTATGCAACCAACATCGGTGGTGAAAGAAACTTTGTGGTTGCTGATGACATCCGCCAACGTGCTCCAAATGCCACAGCAAACCACCTCGAATCCCAAGCAATGTTTCGTGTAAACAAAACAAGAGAATGGCTGATTGAAATGGAAAGTATTGAAAAGACTGAGCGAACAGATAATGCAAGAAACGGGACAAAACAGGCTAACAGATTGCGAGCATAACAAATATCAATTCAACCAAAAACAACCATTATGGTTAAAAATTACTTTTCAAAACACAACTGCAAAACATAGAATTTGGCATATCACAACTTCACTTGCATCAACTTTGTCTAGATCATGCACGGACTTACGCAAGTTACCTTACGTGAAGTTATGAACTTTACTGCAGTGCATGTTGCACGGACTTATGCACGTTACTTATCGTGAAATTATGAACATTGATATAATAATCTGGTCATTTGGACATTAACCTTTGTAAAATATTGTGAATTTGCAGCACTGTTTACGTTATAATAAATTGCCTTTGATGTTTTTTTCAATGATGTAATGTTTTGTATGATTTTTCACACTCAGTTATATGGGTAAAGTTCACTTTAACCTCCCACACAATTTAGTTGATTGACCTATAAAATGTGTTCTTTTTATTTCCATGGTGAACTCATTTTGAATTCAATCAAATTTTTTGGAATGACACATGTCCAATATAAATCTGCTAGGCACTGTTCAGTCAAATTTCTCGAATGCAGAAAATGGTCCGGTAATTAATATTCTACTAATCCCTGTTGATAGGTCAACCGTGAGCACTAGGTTAAATAAGTAGGCCATGTTAAAGAGGCATGTACAAGGTTACATAGCATGGAATTATATATTAACAACTTCCATCCCATTCCATTGATTGCGCCACTTCCGAATTAATTAAGTAGGTTGCATTAAAAATTGATACTTACAAAGTCACACTTCATTAAAGTTTATATGTGTTATTTCTTTGACATTTGTAGTCCCTCAAACGTCCAGTGTGCACATTTATTAATTAATTACGCCATTAATTCCAGTATACAAAGTATACGTAAACTGTGAAATATAGTTCAAATAAATAGGTAATGTTCTAATAGCCATTTAAAAGTTTACGTAGTATTAAAGTCATTATATTAGCAATTTTGCATCCAAACGATCATTGCCAATTTCTTAATAAATTTTCACCTAAATTATGTCATTTGTATATGGAATTAATCCCAGAATGTAGGTCAAAATGGAATGTAAGTCAACTGTGAAGGTCAAGGCAAGGTCACCAAAAAAGGGGTGTATCATGATTCATCCAGTGGGCGCTTTATGAATTAATATTTTGGTCGTGTGTGGTCCACCACAAGCGAATTTCCCCATGAGGGACAATAGATGTATTTGAATTGAATTGAAGTGCGTGGTCGTGCGTCTTTTAATACCGGTTGTTGTTGACAATTGTTTGTCTCCTAGAGTTTTAGTGGCTGTTGTTTTGGTATCGGTTTTAGCGGTTTTAGAAATTTAGTGTTGTTTTGTGTAAAGTTGAGATTAGATTATTGTGTGTGGTACACGTGAAGGCATCAATTCTATACTTATTGTTATTAAACTTTAATATTCTGAATTACTCGTGTATTTTCCCTGATATCTTTCTTAAACTAACTTTGTTTAAATTATACATATACAGTAATTATTATTACTGTGGCCTATTGAAACTCTTGTATTAGCCAGCAGGGCTTACATTAGTATAGTGACATATCACCAACTAAGTAGTGACATGTCACCACGTTACTATTGACACGTCAACACGGTGCATTAGTAGACAGTTTCAGCAATAAATGTTTCCTGTATGTATAGTTAGTTCCGTAACTATTAGGTAACACTAAATGTTACTTTGGAAAACCAAATGAGCCACATTGGAATGTCGGCGTCGCACACTAAAACCAGACACAATGTTTTGTTTCTAAACTATAAATTATAAACTAAACACTAAGTTAGTTCTAATATGGTTAGCTTCACGTAGATACCAAGTGTCAAACTTGTGTGAAAGCCTAACCACACGTGTTCAAAAAACCGTGTGCGACGCACAACAGGTGTTGCTCAAAGTTACCGTCTACTTGGATACAGAATAATCAACACATTTAGAACAATCCAACATTGTCAACGATCAGCAGCAACTTCATCGCCAACCCTTGAGTAATATCGATGCATCTTCCTCACTGTTTTTTTTCACACTCTTCAGGGTTAGGGATGACGATATGATTAGGGTTGGGGTTAGTTATTGGATTCAGCATCATAATACCTCTTGATTGGTAGGCCAAACGGAGACGTTGGGGGGATTCGAACGATTCGCATGATTCTATTCCGGATGATTCAGCCGCGTTGAATCCGAAAAGGAAAGGTCAGAGTTGAATAGGAAAGGTCAGAAGCGGGACAAAGCGAAGACATAGAAGGAGAACACGTATATTGTTCTTCAGTCATATATAAATAGTAAGAATTATACGTTACATGTTATGAGGGTGCAGGAAAAGCACGCAATGAAACTATGTGTTGGCATCGCGCGATGTATTTGTAGCGAAACATTGAAGTCGACGTCGCACATTGTACAGTCTCCGTACTTTGTGTCATCGTGATAGAATTTTGTGTATTATGTTAACAATTGTCCTATATAAAAAGGTCAGAATTGAATAGTACAAGTCAGAGTTAAATAGGAAAGGCCAGAAGCGGGAAAAAGAGAAGCCGCAGAAGGAATACACGTACATGTTTTCTTCCTATATAAATAGTAAGAATTACGCGTTACATATAGATCAGGAAATGAAACTGTGTTGGCATCGCGTAATGTATTTATAGTCAAAAATGGCAGGCGCCATCGCACATTTTACAAACCGTGTAGTATTTGTATGCATGACAGAATTTTTTGTTTAACATATTGTGTTGCACAATCCATATATCATTCGCTGTCTGATGACGTGTGCTGTGCGGGCATATAATCATCGTCTTCATCCTCTTCTTGTATACATGTCTTGATCTTGCGATCTGCTTGTGTCATCAGTTTGCGTCATGATGGTATAAGTAACTAATGACATGGTTTGTGTGGATGCAAAATAACACACATATATTTATTATTTTAATCAGTTATATTACTGTATTATTATATTATATTTTAATCAATATGTTACATAATATATAGTGTTATTACATTCAGAATATGTCCCAGGCCCCGGCGCAGACATGAACATATTGGTCCCAGGTCAGCCCAAGCCCGCATAATTTAATATTTGTCAGCCTAGGTCCGGCCCGGCCCGCAAAATGTATACCCAAGTCTGGCCCGGCCCGCAAAATTTACAAGAGGCATTGCTCGGCCTGGCTCGTGGGCCCAAAGCTCGGCCCACGCAAGGTACTATAGTGTATACTATACTATGAGGCCCTATTTTAAACGTCTGTCATCTCTCAGATACACAAGAAAGGATCTACACTACACGTAGAAATGCAACTTATGGCATACAAACTTTACATATCTACACATAACATTACAACGCAATATATGAAAATTGTCACATTATGAATATTCTATTATGGACTCAATGCATTATGCGAGTCTGGCTTCAAGTTAGTTACCTTTTGACTTCCCTTTGATCATTACAGAGATCCCTACATTTCTACATGTTAGTGGTAATTGTACCTGACAAGCAACACCAGCTTGGCCCTATAACAACAATGTGTTACATGTAAACAAATACAAGTAAATACAAGTAAATAAAATGACAAAAAGAAAACGAAATTAGGAAACAAAAAGGTAATTATTTTATTTTACTTTTTTTTCAGTTTCTTTCTACTAATATGTATAGCATAAACTATATATAAAAACACTATTTGCTTTGGTAAAGTACAGATACAACATTCAACATTACAATACATCTTACATTATCACTATTACCAGTATATTATTTCATTACTTCAAATTTATTATTAATAACACCCACACACAGTGCATTACTTGGAGTACATATACTTAAATATTTGGAGTACATATACTTACTGGAGAGGCTGGGAAATCACAGGAGGGGTTCGCTTGTTCGGCTATTGCTTGCTCGAGAATCTGGCCAAATGTAGAACTAATTACAATTTACAGTAAAGGTATTGCTTATTATTTAGTTTATATTACATTGTATATACATTACAGCCGATTTTATAGGTAAGCCTACACACTCTAACCATAATCTTCACTATAACTCTAAAAATTATACTTGCGTCAGTCAAATTCGTGCTATCTAATGTATTATGCAATTTTACTTTTAGCCAAAAACAACAACAAATTCTTCCGTAATATATATATATATATGAGGTATATCTCTAAAACCTGTTCTGTCCAATCTGTGCAACAAAATGTTAGCTAAGTCGCTTTGAGTGACGTAGTTACTGATATAAACCGACGAATTCCAAATCTCGTAAAACACCTACTGCCCAAAAGCGTGCATACTATCTACGCTGTGTAAATCACAACATTATAATGAACTGCCTCAATTTCACCGACCATTTCAATGTCGAGGTCCAATCCATGTTATTGTTAAATTATCTGATTTACAGTTCGATGTATTACACCATTATCACTGAAATACATACCTGTATCTTGTTTTTTGTTTCGACCACAGACCTGGTTCTATTCGGAAAACTGTGACTGTGTCGACTAGTTGATGTAGGGGACGAGACTGCGTCATTTTTCGATCGTTGAATAATAGTCGGGACTGCATTCTCCAACAGTACACATTGATGCTGAACTTTATAACCAAGGGAAAGTTTAAGAGCAGAAGTTGGGTCAAAACAATCATCGTTGCAATGACTCGAACACAACACACTGCTCTGGTTATCTAACGCCGGCCCATTCCAACAGGCGCGGTTGCGTTTCACCTGTTGGATCCACTTACGGCGTAAAAGGCTGTATTTTGGAAATAGAAATAAACTAACGTTGTCTTTTGGTGTATTGGAACAATTGGCTGCGACACAACGCTTAGGCATATTTAAAATTTGTCAAGAAAAAGAAGACGAACAACCATTCGAAAAATGACGAGCCATTGTTTGCGTTAAACAATGGCTCAGTGGACATACGCTTCCCCCGTTCACGTCATTTCCGGTTAATCTCCTACTCGAAAGGAAAGTCTCGTTTCCTAGCGGTAAAGTCAAACTTCTTTAAAATATAACTATTCACACATTTTATTCACCAATAAAGAATTGGGTTTATCTTTTTAATTTAGAATAATGGCAAAAATAGCAACAATCTTGTCATACGCAGTTTCTGATGTGCAATGCACCCACTTGGTGGCATGACTAAACAATGTGAAACACTCAGTCGTTAAAGCATTTGAAGACCACATTAACTTGAATGATATGAAGACAAACGGCCCGTATCCATACCCATTCCGGGGGAATCCAACACCCAAGCAACCGTACGTTGTCCAGCTAAGTTGTGTTATCACCTTACGTTTAACTGTTCTGAGTTCTTGGTTCGACATTTGAAAACAAAGGGGTCCTACCCGCTGAAGCTCGGAATAGATCTGTTGTGTACCACCGCTTTGTAGGCAATCGGTTTCACATATTTTTCCTGAACTCTGGTGTTCTATACAGGACTTCTTTGGTACAGTCTGCCCCCCGGGAAACCTAGTGCAACAAAGTGTCTGGAAAGCCTTGAGGCTGGATGTGCTTCATGTGACGACACGAGCATTTGGGATCATTGGTAAAGTGGTGACTGGGCACTGGGTGCGGTTGGTTGGCAAAGAAGGCTTGAACATCCTAGACATGAATCGGTATTATGCCGAAGCCCGTGGGAAGCTTCAGTCGTGGTCAGGTGATGCCAGCCCACTGCTTGGGCCCAGCCCGCCATCTGTTTTTGTTGATGTACCCATCAAGGGTGATGTTGTCCTTGACAGTCTTATGCAGACCATATCCAGCAACGAGAAAACGGCCACTCTGCTACAGGACCTGTGTAGGGCTTGTCTTGCTACTGTCAAGCGACAACTCGAGTCACAGCTTGAGTGGGAAAGTTCTGTAATCCTAATGAAGCCTTACACCACCAGGCTAAATCCTGCTATGCAACCAACATCGGTGGTGAAAGAAACTTTGTGGTTGCTGATGACATCCGCCAACGTGCTCCAAATGCCACAGCAAACCACCTCGAATCCCAAGCAATGTTTCGTGTAAACAAAACAAGAGAATGGCTGATTGAAATGGAAAGTATTGAAAAGACTGAGCGAACAGATAATGCAAGAAACGGGACAAAACAGGCTAACAGATTGCGAGCATAACAAATATCAATTCAACCAAAAACAACCATTATGGTTAAAAATTACTTTTCAAAACACAACTGCAAAACATAGAATTTGGCATATCACAACTTCACTTGCATCAACTTTGTCTAGATCATGCACGGACTTACGCAAGTTACCTTACGTGAAGTTATGAACTTTACTGCAGTGCATGTTGCACGGACTTATGCACGTTACTTATCGTGAAATTATGAACATTGATATAATAATCTGGTCATTTGGACATTAACCTTTGTAAAATATTGTGAATTTGCAGCACTGTTTACGTTATAATAAATTGCCTTTGATGTTTTTTTCAATGATGTAATGTTTTGTATGATTTTTCACACTCAGTTATATGGGTAAAGTTCACTTTAACCTCCCACACAATTTAGTTGATTGACCTATAAAATGTGTTCTTTTTATTTCCATGGTGAACTCATTTTGAATTCAATCAAATTTTTTGGAATGACACATGTCCAATATAAATCTGCTAGGCACTGTTCAGTCAAATTTCTCGAATGCAGAAAATGGTCCGGTAATTAATATTCTACTAATCCCTGTTGATAGGTCAACCGTGAGCACTAGGTTAAATAAGTAGGCCATGTTAAAGAGGCATGTACAAGGTTACATAGCATGGAATTATATATTAACAACTTCCATCCCATTCCATTGATTGCGCCACTTCCGAATTAATTAAGTAGGTTGCATTAAAAATTGATACTTACAAAGTCACACTTCATTAAAGTTTATATGTGTTATTTCTTTGACATTTGTAGTCCCTCAAACGTCCAGTGTGCACATTTATTAATTAATTACGCCATTAATTCCAGTATACAAAGTATACGTAAACTGTGAAATATAGTTCAAATAAATAGGTAATGTTCTAATAGCCATTTAAAAGTTTACGTAGTATTAAAGTCATTATATTAGCAATTTTGCATCCAAACGATCATTGCCAATTTCTTAATAAATTTTCACCTAAATTATGTCATTTGTATATGGAATTAATCCCAGAATGTAGGTCAAAATGGAATGTAAGTCAACTGTGAAGGTCAAGGCAAGGTCACCAAAAAAGGGGTGTATCATGATTCATCCAGTGGGCGCTTTATGAATTAATATTTTGGTCGTGTGTGGTCCACCACAAGCGAATTTCCCCATGAGGGACAATAGATGTATTTGAATTGAATTGAAGTGCGTGGTCGTGCGTCTTTTAATACCGGTTGTTGTTGACAATTGTTTGTCTCCTAGAGTTTTAGTGGCTGTTGTTTTGGTATCGGTTTTAGCGGTTTTAGAAATTTAGTGTTGTTTTGTGTAAAGTTGAGATTAGATTATTGTGTGTGGTACACGTGAAGGCATCAATTCTATACTTATTGTTATTAAACTTTAATATTCTGAATTACTCGTGTATTTTCCCTGATATCTTTCTTAAACTAACTTTGTTTAAATTATACATATACAGTAATTATTATTACTGTGGCCTATTGAAACTCTTGTATTAGCCAGCAGGGCTTACATTAGTATAGTGACATATCACCAACTAAGTAGTGACATGTCACCACGTTACTATTGACACGTCAACACGGTGCATTAGTAGACAGTTTCAGCAATAAATGTTTCCTGTATGTATAGTTAGTTCCGTAACTATTAGGTAACACTAAATGTTACTTTGGAAAACCAAATGAGCCACATTGGAATGTCGGCGTCGCACACTAAAACCAGACACAATGTTTTGTTTCTAAACTATAAATTATAAACTAAACACTAAGTTAGTTCTAATATGGTTAGCTTCACGTAGATACCAAGTGTCAAACTTGTGTGAAAGCCTAACCACACGTGTTCAAAAAACCGTGTGCGACGCACAACAGGTGTTGCTCAAAGTTACCGTCTACTTGGATACAGAATAATCAACACATTTAGAACAATCCAACATTGTCAACGATCAGCAGCAACTTCATCGCCAACCCTTGAGTAATATCGATGCATCTTCCTCACTGTTTTTTTTCACACTCTTCAGGGTTAGGGATGACGATATGATTAGGGTTGGGGTTAGTTATTGGATTCAGCATCATAATACCTCTTGATTGGTAGGCCAAACGGAGACGTTGGGGGGATTCGAACGATTCGCATGATTCTATTCCGGATGATTCAGCCGCGTTGAATCCGAAAAGGAAAGGTCAGAGTTGAATAGGAAAGGTCAGAAGCGGGACAAAGCGAAGACATAGAAGGAGAACACGTATATTGTTCTTCAGTCATATATAAATAGTAAGAATTATACGTTACATGTTATGAGGGTGCAGGAAAAGCACGCAATGAAACTATGTGTTGGCATCGCGCGATGTATTTGTAGCGAAACATTGAAGTCGACGTCGCACATTGTACAGTCTCCGTACTTTGTGTCATCGTGATAGAATTTTGTGTATTATGTTAACAATTGTCCTATATAAAAAGGTCAGAATTGAATAGTACAAGTCAGAGTTAAATAGGAAAGGCCAGAAGCGGGAAAAAGAGAAGCCGCAGAAGGAATACACGTACATGTTTTCTTCCTATATAAATAGTAAGAATTACGCGTTACATATAGATCAGGAAATGAAACTGTGTTGGCATCGCGTAATGTATTTATAGTCAAAAATGGCAGGCGCCATCGCACATTTTACAAACCGTGTAGTATTTGTATGCATGACAGAATTTTTTGTTTAACATATTGTGTTGCACAATCCATATATCATAATATTATTATGTTAATTGTTGTGGGTATTTAAAAACAACATTGCCCACTGTGGGAAACAAATTTGAATCAGCACCATATATTTATATATGAATTAAGCAATGTCTTAATCGTTATACATATAGTCTAACTTACATCTGCTACAAACAGATACACAGATAAGAGGACATACGCGAGTGTGACGCCGACACTTTAACCAGGGTATTGCATTTTCACCGCACTACCGTGTGCAGAGAAATGAAGCAATCCATGTCCAATTTCAGTCAGTTATGTATCAACACTCACACACAAGCACGCACGGACACACACACACACACACACACACACACACACACACACACACACACACACACACACACACACACACACACATGAAGAGGTTTACCGCATAACATGATAATAACCATTTCTGAAATGTTGCCCAAACAGGGACGAAAAATTTGCCTTACCAAATGTTGACCTAGTATAGTTGTCTAATGTACACCAAAACGCAACAAATCCCCATTAAACCACGTACACACACAACACATTTTAAAACGAGATAAACGCCGTCTGTCCTTTTTTTTTTTACCAAAACGCAACATTTCAGCTAAAACGCACCGAAAGCGCCTATACCCGCTATGCGTAGTGACGGCGTTCGATGTATGGATAATATATATATATATATATTTAATTTGCCACTTTTACTAAATAACATTCCAGATATAGTCAAAGAAAAGCTTACTACACATAGTTCACAAGGATTTGCCAAGTATGTTAAAAAAATTTTTTTTACCAAATTATCAGGTAACATGCACCAAGCAAAATTGCTATATACGTATGCACAATTAAGAACCAACAACCACATGTCAACTTGATACAGTGCAAAACAGTGCCTTAACGACAAACACAACAATCATGTAAGCTTGCTCATATTACGTACATGCTCATATTCATATCATGTTTTATAGATATATATATATATTTTTAATTTTGACTCAGGTGATATATTAATTTGATTCAGGTATTGTAATAATTCAGTTAAATTTGTTATCATAGAAGGTGGCTCCTCGATAGCGACTAAATATTATAGTCTTAGAGGAGTCTCCTGACCCTACTTTTTTTTTATTTACCATGCATTATACCATGTTTATCATAAGGTTATATTTTTGTATTATTGTTGTGTTTGACATGGATGTATTGTATGTATAATCAAATGTCTGGGTCAAATAAAAACAAATTCTTCTTTTTAAATTCTTCTTCTAGTAATAATATATATATATATATATATAATTTTATGTGTGTTTGTTTGTATGTACAGGTATATATTAATTTTGTGTTTAACAAAAACATGGAAATGTCTTTCGATAACAAAATAATTCAGTAGGCCTATCACATTTTGTATAACATACATGAAAAACATATTAGCCTTTGGTATCATTCTCTCTGATTTTGGACTTAACATATGCAAACTTTATATACAAGTATAAAATGTGAAGGTGAACCACAAAAATGAGTTTTTCTCAAAACCAACGATATGGATTGCTCGCGTGTTACACTGAAACCCTTCATAATTATATAACATTATCTTCGGAACTAGGAATTTACAGCGGAAACTGTCTATTTAGAACTTAGTGCACATTTTCCCGTCGTCGCTGGAGGCCGGATTGTGTTCTCGTTTCATTTTCTCCGTCTTGTTTTCTTTAGTGTCAACGTCGTCGGCGGCATGGAAACACTCGAAGACATCAAGACGCGGTGAAAGCCATCCCGCGCGGAACAAGACGTGAGCGATGTAGGATACCACGATGATGCATATCAAATTAACGACCATCACCAGCGTCTTGAAAGCGAACGGATACTCCACTAAGGCAGGCAGACCCAGCAAAGGTTCTCCTCCGATCAACCGCAAGAACGCACCACACAGGTAGCCGAAGAGCGAGCCGTAGGAGTTGGACATCGGGAGATAGATGACGCAGACGAGTTGAGGGAAGATTATGACAAACACAAGGTCGCCAGCCAAAACAAAGAGTCCGTAGATCGTGTGCACGGCAATCGCTATCATTGCAGCACAAACCCCTTCCACGATGATGCCACAACGTAGAACCCAAAGCAGTTCCCGCTCTGATGTCTGCAAGACAGATGTCAACATTTCGATTATAATGACGATAGTGATCGATCTGACAGAAACGGAACTACAGCATCACTGCAACATGTATATGACATTAATACAGACGTCAGCGAAAGAGAGATGAACAAGACAAGTGTCAGGTGTTAATGCGGACATCAGTAATGCTTTTCGTGACATCCAAAGTTAACAAATCGCATTAATATTATCCTGAATCTCTTACATTGACAATTAATTATGGCCTTCTGTGCAATTCTTTCTTGTATTTAAGATGAAACAACATTTTCTTGCTTATCCTTCATATGCGTATTTATTGTCCAAGTTCCTCTCCCATACCACAGTGCACACTACAGTAGCGGTTGGGGATTCTTGCATCACAATATTCCTATTTTTTCAAATACATTTCCTTCTGTATGTGGACGGGTGTATTTATGTACGTACATGGTACGTTTCCCCATCACCTCGAGTCGAACAGGCATTTCTGACGGGACGGTAGACGTGGCGGGCGAACATGGAACTTGCGGACAGCATGGACGAGTCGACGGACGACATCACGGCGGCCGATACGGCACCGAGGCCGATAATGGCGACCGGAAGTGGCGTCAGATATTGCAGCACTAGCGGCAGCACGAGCTTGTGGTCTTCCGGGGGAATCGGAATCTCACCGTGGAAGCGATAGTCCGTGGCGTTCCAGTCTGATCACACAAAGACATGTTTGTGAGCATTGACATCGGAAAGTTGTGAATATTCGGGGAGCTGAGGTTCACCAGTTACCTCCAACTGCACCCCACTGGGGCTAAAAATCACGTTGACGCTCGCTAAAATATAAAATTTCACCCCTGTTGAGGCTCCAAAAACACATCCCCAGACTCTCCAAAAAAATCAACTGCACCTGTCTAGAGGCTCCTCCAAAACCACATAGAGACACACCGAAATCCTCCAATTGCATCTCAAAATACACTCCCTTCCCTAAACAGTAGGTGTTACACCTATCTCCAACCCCCAACCAAACATATTCGGGTCCACCAATCCCCCCGATTCCGACGCTTTATATTTACGTGAAAGAAGAGGGTAGATTAAATAACAGTAAATATTTATTCCCACTAATGGAATTTTAACATGTGTACTTACATACTTTAAACACCACGAGCAACACATTGAACATTAATATCTTCAATAACGTTATATTAATTGTGATTATAGGCTGTCATTTAGACGAACAACAATTGGAATAGTTGCTATATGAAAGTCTTAATATGCGTGTCACGGGAAATCTACACAAATGTCAATGACTTCGCATTTACCCCTTTAAACATTGTACAATCTAATTTGTAGTAACAAAATCATAGCTAAACTTGTTTCTCTTTTATATACTGTTACCAACGTCTTTCAATAAATATTCATTCATTCAATTAATTGAACATGTTTTCTCTTGATTGCTTAAATGCTAGCAGCGTGAATAATATTTACAAACAAGTCAACTTGTCACCTTGGTGTTTTTATTTTGGATTGCATTGTTAAACCGTGTTATATAAACCAAATCGCGTCCTACAAGGTAACGTAAATGTAACGTTTTGTTCCCAAGGTATGCATGTAAATGTGCAAAAAAGCGTCAGTCAAACCTGTCGATTTTGCAAGGGCCCCTAGAAGGACCGCCGGAACTGTCATGGTGATGCAGACAAACCCAGCAACTATCGACAACATTTGAGCTCGCATCGGAGTCTTTTGAGACAAAACTCTCTGGAAGTATGCCTGAAGGACAAAACAGCATTGAACAAATA
Source organism: Paraescarpia echinospica (assembly GCA_020002185.1). NCBI lineage: Eukaryota > Metazoa > Annelida > Polychaeta > Sabellida > Siboglinidae > Paraescarpia > Paraescarpia echinospica. The sequence goes on along the minus strand of CM034539.1, from coordinate 28,190,768 downwards.
ACACATATAAAACACCTTAGCAAACCGCACGCACACATGCACGCACGCAAGCACGCACACACTCAAGCATACACACAAGTACACTCTCATGGGCACACACACCCACACACACGCCAAACGCGTGCTGACACACAAACACGACTAAGGCCGCACGGTAGAACCGCACATGCGCACATAAACACACACACACACACACACACACACACACACACACACACACACACACACACACACACACACACACAAACAAACACACACACACACACACCAGGGACGGGTCCACAGAGGTTGGTCTGGGGGGAGGGACACAGAAACCTCCACTGGCGTCCCAACCAGATCGTGCGCCGTAACTGCAGCCTCTCCGCTGTCTCGACTCAACTGGTGACATCGGATGACGGGAGGGGGGTGCTGTTGAAAACTTATCGTAACTTCAGCTATTGCACTTCTCGGCTGGCTCGACTATGACATCGGACGACGGGGGTGGGGGTGCTGTTGATAATGTTTCGCCGCCTCGTCGTCGTAAGTTTAGCTTATTGTAACATGCACGGGGTCACATTTCCAAGGGTCTAGGGGGGCACGGTCACGTAGGCCCATTCAAAAGGGTCTACGAGTACGGCACATTCCAACGGCCTAGGGGGCACGTGCCCCTGGAATCCCTGGATCCGCCTATGCACACGCACCTGCCATGGGATTCCGGCGAAGAGCAGCATGATTAATAAATCGATATATGGCCAAATCTGTTCTCCTTCCGGCCACGTTCCTAGCCACGTGTTGTTGACATCACGTGCCGTCTCCGCTATTGATGTCACAGCCGGGTTAATCCACGCAAACGGTACAGCTAACCACTGCAACATAGGGTACATTACTGCGTAAACAATGCACGGTGTACACATTTCTTTCACTGAATTATAATTCCGTATAAACTGTCACCAGGAGCCTCATTAAAGCGTTGTTGTCTGTTCCGTCATGCGGAATAGCAACTAAATGGTGTTAAATATTAGCTAGATTTTCCTGAAATGGTTGTTTTGAATGTATAAACCATACGAATGCGCCGATCATCAAAGAGGTCTGCTGTTATGCCCGTATGTGATGTACTGCCAATAGAATGATTGCAAATTTTGTGTTTTGTTTTCAATTTGCACATTTCGTGGGAGTAATGCTTCGGGCTTATTAAACCAAATGTGGTGGGCAGTATACCTTCAATATTATAAGTATTATAGTATTGAGAAGATTATTTTTAAAACAAGGAACAGACACAGCCTTACATAACGTGTTTCGAAACAAGGGTTTAATTCAAATAAAAACACAATGTGTACTTAGACGAAAACGAAGACATTCAACAGGAAGCCGTTGCATATTATTTCTACCTCCTGCTAAAGAAATTTCATTAAAGCCCAACATTCCCAATCCTGGACGTTAGAGTTAAACAAATAATTGGAAATGTACCGTCTTTGTTTGTACAATCATCCATGTTTAAACATATCTAATGTGGCATTTGCTTTTCACGGGCTAATCGTATTTAATAGAAATGTTTTGTTGAGTTAAAATATGTTTTACGATGAAACAATTATGCTTATGGAAAAACATCGTGAGACGAAAACAACATTTTCGCTCGATTAACCCCAACTTTTTTATGTATCTAACCGTAATTAGTTATTTTTACCCGTTAGATGGCACCATGATGTCACGTAGTACTCCAGTTATCCACTAGGGCGCGCTACACCGGAAGTGACGTCGTACCGGAAGTCACGTCACTGTCATGGCCGCCTCTACGGCACCACCATTCAGTGTCGACGAATTCGGCATACACGGTAGATGGCGTTACTCTAACTAGTTACATTGGTGACCGTTGGGTGGCGCCGGAAGTCGCTTATGTCACATTGTCGCGCCCACTGTTTATGTTAGCGGAAGTCGTGCAACCGGATGTGAAGCGTTTGAAAGATGGCAGCTTCCTAATAGTGTGGCTTCTTCTAGATGACGCGACAACTCACAGAGGAAATTTCTTAATCCGTGTAGATAGCATGGTCACATGTGGTGTTTGTAAATAGGGAAGTTTAAATAATAAATGGTTTACAAAATGGCCATTTTTTCAATTTTGGGAAATGTAAATGCATTCACATAAGACATGGAAATGTGTACGAAGACTACATAATTTGGTGAAACCATATTAGGTAAAACAGTTAAGGAAAAGGAGTTAGGAGTGACAGTTTGTGCTGACAAGAAAGTTTCAGAGCAATGTGGAATTGATGCTTCAAAGGGTAACCAAATAATAAGGCTAATTAGAAGAAATATCACATATAAGCTAATTATACCACTGTATAAAGCAATAGTTAGGCCACATTTGGAATGTTGCATACAAACAAGGAGGCCATATCGTAAGAAGGACACTAATAAGCTAGAAAGACTACAACGAAGAACAACTAAGCTGATTCCTGAACTGAAATATCTTAGTTATGAAAGATGCCTGTTAGAATGCGGTTTGACAACATTTGCGGCAATTGTCAGAGAACAGTGAAGGTTAAATTGTGAGAAAATATTCATTCTCTCGGAGGACAATAAATGACTGAAACAAATTATCTCATGATTATGTTAATGCTAGCAGTGTGAATATGTTCAAAAGCAAAATTGACAGCTATCTGGGGAGGCCGGCTATAAGTAGTTAGAAAACTGTTGGACTCTCGATAAACCACTGGCTTCCTTGTCCGCATGCTGTCCGGAGCAGTGGACGGCAATCTTGTTAAATCTTGGTCATTGTGCCAACTATCGTTACCATCGATATTTAAATGTACTATTGGAAATTACTATCAATGGTTAAATTTGTTATTTGACAGTACACTATCGGCACATCGACTATCACAATACATCGATAGTTCGATGTTTCGTTACACCTCGGTTAGATCGTATGTCTTCCTAATCTCTTGGCGAACATTACATCAATTGAGCCATTACTTCAAGTAACGAAAAACGATAATTCTTTGCGTTTTAGCTTCGAAATTAAACACGAAAAAGAAAATACGGTTCGTACATGGACCAATTGAGCCATCGAGTCATATCAGCTGTCATCATTGTGTGCACTCACCAGGCCACAGACAATAAGCGCCAGTTGAACAACATCTGTGAGCACAACGGAATAAAGTCCGCCAGCAATTGTGTAGAGAAGTGCAACCGCGGTCGATATGATGATGGCCAATGCATCGTCTAGCCCCACAATCACCGTAAGAGTGGCACCTAGAAACAAACAAATATGTATGGAATTATAGATTAAGTAATTTTATTGTGAGTAATTTGCTAACACCCATTGAAATGTCAACTATTTTGTATAAATTTGGTTTAACAAAATCCATCTCCCAACGTCTCGTTCAGCTGGTTTGTTGATTTAATTATTGTTTGCACGCAGGTAATTTATTTTCTGGAGAAATTATTCGTGAAGTAATTTTAATTTAGCATTTAGTGATATTTAAATGCGACACTCATCAAGTGATACGTGGAGCGCGGTAGCGTAGTGTTAGACAGTTAGAGCACCGGACCCTCAGTCGAGAGATTCCGGGTTTGAATACTTTTTTGCCACGTTCGAACCCTGAGAAAGTTCGTTCACTCGGTGCTACTCCAGTTCATTCAGCTTTATAGATCGTCGCGTCTTGGTCAACCCTCCGTCATGTGCCATACGTCAGCCTTCGTGTTATCGGATACTAATTAAAATCGTCCATTTTGAGACCGTATTCTGAATAAAACACTAAGGTAAAAATGTTGATTGTAGCTGCAGATTGTTAGCGTGCATTAACATGATTAGGTGCATAATACCACAAATTGCCTTTTGTTTGCAGATATATCAGTGTAACACGTCGTTAACGGGCTTTTAGAGTGATTAAATTGAATTATTAGCTGACTCTTTGAGAGTATATAATAAACAAGTATTGTTTTTAAAAGTGTTTATATAATGTAGCTGTCTCTGATAGTGTGTTTGTTTGTTTGTTTATTTGTTTGTGTGTTTATGTGTTTGTGTGTTTGATTGTTTGTTTGTGTGTGTGTGTGTGTGTTTGTTTGTGTGTGTGTGCGTGTGCGTGTGCGTGTGCGTGTGCGTGTGCGTGTGTGTGTTTATGTGATAATGTATTTGTGCACGTCTGTTTATTATATCTTAGATCAAAAACTGACCTAGAGCTGACAAGATGGATGCCGAATAGAATACATCGCCAAGTAGAGACGGAACATAGAGCAGTGCGGCCATCACGCGGCCGTAACGCCGATCGAATGGATCGAGCATCGTGACGTAGTCAGCTGCTCGCATCTTCTTTGCGAATAACAGGCCGCCTAAACAATGCATTGATTTGGCTACTGTCACCCCGCCGTAGTAATGCAATGATAGGTAATGAAATTCATCGTTGTAATGTGACGAATTAGTTTAAACATATCGACATATTGAAACACAAAACACCTTATGCACGCACTCACGGAACCACGCACCCACCCACCCACCCACCCAGCCATACACACACGTAGATAAGGACTACGCAACAGTCTATTCATCATTTTGAATGAAACAGGGATAAAACATAATCTGCTGCAATTTTTAGTAACCCTGTGCGCGCACACAAACACGCACACAAACACGCAGGCATGCACGCACGCACGAAAGAACGTGCACGCACACACACAAACAAACAAACAAACCGTAATTACATAGCCAGGCACACACAAATCAGGAATACATTTAGTTATGGAAGTTTGATGAAGTGAGCGCACACAGGTAAGTAAGAGTTGGCTTGACGGGTGACAACGTACCCAAGCATAGGCTCAAGGAGAGGGCAACCGGAGCCTGGCACCAGGCGAGACCTTGGCCAGGTGTGAACAAAACCTCCGCCGTTCCGTTTATGAGGCCTCCGCCGACCCATGTCGCTGTCACGTGTCAAATAAAGATAACTCACAATTAAAATACACATACATATTTGCACGAAAACAAACTGATACACGTATATTATATGTATCATAAAACAGTGTGTGTGTGTGTGTCTTTGTTTATTTGTTCGTGTATTCGTTTGTTTGTGCGTCCTAGTATACATCTCCGTTAGTGAGCATGTTTATGGCTGACATTTTAATTTCACGCGATAGGGCCCTGTGGGGTATGTTCTTGGGGGTTTACGCATTTCAAAAAGACGTATATGTAGGTGCTGTGGCGGAAATTAACGTGTTGTCTATGTCATTGTAAAGAAAATGGTGCCACCTATTGATATGTCGCTGGATGTACGCACACATTTAGAATACTGATCACATTGTTGTAGTTGGAAAATTTTAAAATGTGAGATTTCAGTACGGGATAACGCGAGAAGACTTTGTTTATATATACGCGGAAGGAACTTGGTATCACGGTCATACAACTTCACCACTGTTTATATCGTTCGTTGTCGCTCCACTCTAACAAAGGAAGGACCATAAACTGCACTATGTTGGAGGCACTTCCATCTAAGATATATATTTTTTCGTTAGTGATATGTTAAATTGAAGTGCCACCAACATACTGCCGTTTCTTGTAATTGTGTCAGTTTCTTCCGCGAATGTAAAAGCAGTATTCACGCATTAATTACAAGAACACTGGAGCGTATTCAACACGACTGTAACTTACTGATAGCAGTGTATCTTACTATGCCTTTACAACATTCACGCGTAACTTATTTGCTTTATTAAAGCGTTGTGCTTACATTACACTCCCGTTGGAAGTAACATAGACACCTGTTAATGTTAAGACTCCGACGACGAAGCCGATGTCTCTCTTCGCCAGCATCATGGTGACGGTGTTCGTTGCCTTCCACGTCTTCGATTTCCACGTAGCGAAGATACCGACAATGAAGATGACGAAGTAGAAGGCTATGAGGATGAGCAAGGCTGTGATGTTCATGGCACCACGTTTTGTTCTCGTAGAGGTGTCATCGGGGGTCGATCTGAGGTCGACATGGTACACACATGAGATTGGCATTTCCAACACAAACACAGTTGACTGTCTTTATATGTATTTCGTATGCAGGGAACATGATGCACACAGGAGATTGACATTTCCAACAAAACACAGTTGACTGTCGCTATATGTATTTCGTATGTAGGGAACACCCGTTTAAATTCATACAAAACGCTTTGAAATCCCCGATCTAGCCTGCACTATCTACATATTGTAATGCAGTGTTGAAGGTGACGGCATATCTATAATTATTAAACAAAGAGTGGTCTTTGTTTATTAGTCTGCTTGTCTTGTTCGTGTGTTTGTTTGTCAACCTGTACATCCCACAAATACCAGCCACTTCTTAATGCACGGGACTGACATGTTGTAGGCAAGTAGTTAGCGAGTGGTTCACAAATCTACACTTTTACGAACTGTGTGGGAATGTTGAGATATTCAATATTTCATTAAGGTGAACGTGGTGGTGCAATGTCTGAATTTTAATTTGTTTTAAACACAATACTAGTTAACATGTCAATACGAGGAACATACACCACAATAAACCGAACTGGATTATCCATAACACGCAGAAGAGATATACCTAAAGGAATTTATGAACCAACAAAATCACGTCAGATGCTGAACGAGCCCATGGCGTGTGTAATCTAAAAGCAATATAGGACCTGAGGCTTAGTGGCACATCAAACATTTAGATGTGTCCTTGGCTTAATTTAATTTGTATTATGACAATACAATGCATTTTTCTCACCTTAAATATACAACGTTAGGTTAGTCTAAATGTTATAATAAAACAACTCGGATAAAATTTTATAACACTGCAGCTTGAACTGGTATTAAATGAAATAAAAAGAAAGCTAAAATCCGTTTTTCATGTGTACAGAAAGTTTATTATTGCATGTAACATTCGAGAACATTTAAAAAATACAGAAAAATACATTTGTAGCATTGTAAATTCGATTTTAAACCCGTCTGTGTAGCGATTCCCGCGGAAAAAAAAATAATGAGCTAGGCGATCACGTGGTATCTTAACGTCACACTTGACTCACACTCGCAGCAGGCCGACCCCTTCTAGGCATTCAGGGCATGTTTACATAGATATTGTTGGGGTCGAAACGATTTTCTTAACACTTTTTTGTTGATGTTTTCACGAAGTAATATAAACCAAATCATTTAGTATACTATGGTGCACTGTTTGTAAATATTTGTTTATATTTTTTTAGTAATTATTTATTCACCACAAAAATGAAAATATGGTCATATATATACAACGATGTTTCTAAATTGTATTTATCCAGACAAATCACAATCTGTTTTCACATATATAATTACAATACATTACTGTACAATATATTTACAATTAATAAATTATATATCCATTACATTATATTTGTTTGGATAAATAAAATGTTGAAACATCGTTATATAATGACCATATTTTCATTTTTGTGGCGAATAAATAATTACTACAAAATAAAAATTATTTACAAACAGTGCATCATAGTATACTAAATTATTTGGTTTATATTACTTCGTGAAAACATCAACAACAAAAGTGTCAAGAAAATCAATAGTTTGCATGCTGTCAGGATTGAACCGGCGTCGCCCGATTGTACAATAAATGTAACCAACGCGCCTACCCACTGAGCTACGGTGGACCAGCGGAAACTCTCTGACTGATTTAAGTTGTTAGGGTAAATTGTACAACTCCTTCATATATCGATATTCTAGTGATATTATGAGATTATACACGTTACTTTATGTAGCTGGATACAATATATGTTTGCTATGTATGTATATTGGTGTAGATTATCTCCCGTTGGTTGCATTCGATATAATTATTCTGAAAACGAGCCCAAGCTCGGCGAAACCTAGTCGACTTGTAGGCCCATTCGCATACGTTGTTTTGAATAAAATTGGATTCACGTGGAACCGTAAGATAACTGCTTGTTCCTCTATGATGACTAGTGTTTGTATTACGTCGGAAAATTGCACAATAACTCATTCTGACGCTCGTTTCGACCCAAAAGCTAGACCCTTTCCATGCTTTGAATGCATGGAAAGGGTCGGCCTGATGCGAGTTTGAGTCATAAGTGACGTCACATCTCGGCATCCCAAAAAGCGTGCCAAAAATATGCATATTCGAAAATGTCCGGATGTACAGCATAAAATGTGGAATTTCTAATTCATTGAATGTTTTTGATTTTTTTGGCTTGGTGGACGTGGAAATAGACAGCAGGATGTAATATAACATAAATTCAAGCAATAGATGTTTTTATTCCCTTTAATGCTTGATAATTCATAGACGGAGACATTATTTTGTAGACCTATTTGACTGGATCAACTCTCAGAAGCTGTGCCGTATTGACAAGTCAAAACCCTGCAACAATTCTGCTGCAAGGTTCTGTATAAAGAAGTTGACAAATACATGTTAAGAAACATGTTGCTAATGGCGTTTTTTAACGTACAAAGCCCTTTCGTTCGAAAGGGCAATGTGTCTACAAAACACCAATTTACTTATATGGATATGACCTCAGAGGGGATCTTACATTTTCAAAAAGGGCGTTTACCGTTATAGTGCCTATTTGGTAACTAGATGCCAAGTTATTATTTTCATGTTCGATGCGTCTCGATGTCGAATGGTGAGGCTTACATTTGGCTCGAAAGTCGATTAAAGCTAGGATTCGATATGTACGGATGCGGCATGCGGATGCGCCATGCGGAATGCGTTTCGCGTGATTCCATGAGTGCAATACGCAGTGCATTTTCTCTTTCCGCTTCCGTCTAGGCGGCGTGTACATTCACCAAAAAATAAATAATGCACTTCTTTACCAATGCTTCTACTTGAACTGTTGGAAGATTCCGAGACGGCAACTTTCGATCCTCAATACCTACGCCGCCATATTGAAAGTTGGGAAAATACCTCTCTAATGACGTCACTCCTGGGAATCTCCTGTCCGATTCGTGTGTGGGTACGATTTGAATCGCTACATGGATCGATTCAATTTGCTGCATCGAGACAATAGTATAGGCAATCGTTATCGCCGCTAATGATGTATACTCAGAACTCAGAATAATTTATTTGACCTGCAAATACGATACATATACAATGAATAACGTAAGTAATAGATAAGGTCGGGAGATTCCATTAAGTTATGTAATATCGCTAGCACAGGAGCCACCCCATAAATATAAACAACAACAAAATTTACATGACGCCAAATCAGAATAACACATGACTTGTTTTTATAGTTGATCATTACTCAATGTATCAACATACATACATAATACAAGGACAATGTACTCGTGTACACATTGACATACATACGGATACTTAGGTTTACATTTCAATACGTATTACGAATTACAAATAAAGCAATTATGAATACGACAACTGGATTCATAATTTAAAATAATTTTTATTTGTGTTTCTTGAAAAACCATCATAGATTGTGGGTGTACATTTTATTAATGATAATACTTGGTGTATTGTTAATTGTCTCTACTATATTGAGTCTAACGCATTTTTTTGCAAATTCATGTTTGAATCTCGACATATACAGATTATTTATTTCACGCGTGCCATGCTGATGAATATCGTAGATGTGTGTGTTTGGAAAAACATTGAATTAGTAGTGTAAAAGATTGTTAATTAATTTATAGTAAATTGTTAATTGCTGGATTTTATAAATGTTATCCAACTATAGCAACTGTATTTAATAGCAACTTTAGCAATTTAATTTAATTTTTTTAGTAATTAAAAAGGACTTGTGTGAGCATTATATTTACTTAAGGATACTATTAGTATTGCTTTTTTGAGTAATTTGAAAATTCGACGAGTCTGATGATTTGTATTAGATATCATTTACCCATTCAATGTATGCCCCATCTATTTGTAACATTAACAGGGCAGTCTACTTTCTTTTGAGGCATATGACAACTCATAAATTTAGTTTTTATGGTATTTAATTAAAGTTTATTTGCTTTCAACCAATCGCTAATCTTTGTTAGTTCTTTATTAATATTTTCACTTCGCATTTGGCTTTCTGAATTGTTAAATGTATTTAGTGTACTAGTAAGGGTGGTGTCGTCAGCATACGTTATGAATTTGAAAAGGTCACTAGAAAGTGCTATGTCATTTATGTGTATAATAAATAAGAGTGGCCCTAAAATTGAACCTTCAGGGACACCAGTGTTAATGACTATTTCCCTAGACTTAACATTTTCAATTTCTACGTACTGCTTACGATGTTGTAAATAACTCTTACAAAGGTCCAGAGCCTTGTCATTTAATCCGTAATCATTTAACTTCTGTACCAATATATTGTAATCAATTGTGTTAAACGCTTTTGATAAATCAAGGTATATATTTATTGGAGTATAATTTCGAGTGTAGCAAGTGCAGTATAATGTTTCTGTCTAAACTCATATTGGCTATTGTAGTATAACGCTTTAGAATGGAATTAATCGTGGATTTGATCAAACAAAAATTGAATTCACTGGCAGGATTGAAATAGGACGATAATTGTTAAAGTCAGAAACATCACCTTTTTGAAAACGGATATGACTTGTGCTATTTTAATTTTTTCTGAAAATACACCAGTTATTATTGATTGATTAATAATTAGAGTGACTGCATTGCTGATATCATTTTTTTTCAACTTTACTAATTGTGTCGATATACCGTCTTTTCCACAACTTGATTTTGGAGGTAAACGACCAATTATTTTAACAGTAGTTTCCATGTCAATTGGGTTAAAGCTGAAAATGTTAAATATCGTTTTTTTCAGGTAATCTTTTTATGATTTACCTCCACTAGTAGTTGTTTTAGAGGCTAGAGTAGGACCAACATTAGTAAAAAAACGTGTTAAATCTGTTTGCAATAATGCATTTGTCCCTAATCATTTTCCCATCAACTTTGAATAAATCTGGAAATTGTTCTTTCTTTTGACTTTTCTTAATAATTTCTTTAATTAAACACCACGTCTTTTTATCATCATGCTTATATTTTTCAAAACTGGATTGATAATGCATTTGCTTAGCTAATCTAATATTACTTTTAGGAATGTTATTATAAGTATGTAAGTAAGTTCTAAGTTTATGATAATGCTCTGCATTTGCGGGAGTCTGTTTCATTATCTAATACAATTTGTTTCAAAACTTTATCGACATAATAATGCCCTTAGTAATCCAAGGAATTTTCTTATGTTTATATTTGTTAAATTTAATTATTTAATAGGTAGAAATGTATTCATTGCGGCAGTAACAATTTCATCGAAGATATTTTAGTTTTTATTCGGATCCGCAAGAGTATCTATGTTAGGTTTATCACAAATATTTGAGTATGTTATTCAATTTTAAATATTTTGAGTGAGTCAGGATTCTGTTGTTTTATTCGTATATACATTGGTATAGTACTAGTGGTTTCGATATAGTCCAGACTTAGAAAATACGGAAAGTGATCAGAAATATTGCTCACTAAAATACCAGCTGAGGATTTGAAGAATCCTTTTTGACAAATTGCATAAAACATTATCAAAGAGTGTTCCATGATATTCTGAAAGTCGTGTTGGCATAGTACTTTTAGGGAAGAAACCACGTGAAACGATTGTGTCACAATATTCACATATTATGGGATTTTTATTAAGTTTAAGTAAATCAATATTGTAATCTCCTGCAATTATTATTTCACATTTAGATTTTTTGTAAATCCACTAAATTTGATGCCAATTCGTCTGTAAATATACGGTAGTTTTCAAAATAATATATCTTTAGGTGTCTATATATTTTTCCAAGAGTTATTTTTTCTTCATGGCACAACATGTTATTTCAATAAATTGACCTTCCCAGTTGCCTGTATAAGCATGGATATTTACAAATGTATAATTGCATTTATTACTGAGGTAGATTGCCAAGCCACCATGTGCACTACAGATTTTGCCTTCGCATATTAATGTATATCCATCTATTTTAAATAAAGAAGTGCCAGCCTCTTCATCGAGCCAATTTTCCTATAAACAGAGATAAAGCACCAATTTAATAGCAATTACTTCTGGATGTCTCTATCTTTATTTTAATTTTGTCAATTTTTGCATTTAAACTCTGACAGTTTAGGCTTAGCACGATTAATATGTTTTGTGTGGTGTATGTAGCTTTATTGAACTCCGTGCAAACTCAATGTGTACCCCGTAGCGGATCAATATCCGGGGGTCAGCTCATAAGTATGAGAGCGTGCTAGTTACGTATGCAACATCCCTCCCCAACGTCAGTAGCTGAGAACATACAGTGTACTGTTAAACTCAGTATGTTCAGAAATGCCACTATTTAGAGTTCAGTGATAACATGATAAGAACATGAACGACTTAAAACTATTATCGCAATGCGCGTGCCCAATTGGCAAAAGTCAATAACTAAGTAGCCAACTGGCATATACTATGTTTGATCTATAAATCGCAACAGTCACAAATCTAAGCGTTTAGGCTGATGCCTGATTCTAGATGACCGTCGTAGTTCCGTCGCCGTCTCTGGAGACACGACCTCAGTCGTCTGGGCTGGCTTTGGCGGTGTAGGCGGCAAGCACGGCTGTCCCGGCGGCTGCGTTGCCATGTCGATCACATCAGGCGGTTGTGTCTCCTCCATTTGTGACGCAGGTGTCTCACGGCCGATCACCTGATGACTCGAAACCCTTCCTTGTAGCTGGTCTACGTGACGCCGGGCAATGTTTCCTTCCTCGAGTCGCACCGTGTAGGACTCTGGACCCGTCTGTCTTGTAACCGTACCCGGAGTCCAACTGGCGGCATTTCCGTGGTACGTTAGCACGTACACCAGGTCGCCAGGTTGATAACCTCGAACCCGAGTACGCCGGTCGTGCAGCTCTTTCTGTATAGTCTGTTTAGCGACCGCCTTGCTGGTCACATCTGGTGTTATTCTACACAACCGTGTCTTCAGCTTTCGCCCAACCAGAAGTTCTGCTGATGATATACCGGTTGTGGTGTGGGGGGTGATTCGGTAGTCGAACAAGAAGTGTGCGATTCTCGTATCTAGATCACCCTGTAATCGTTGTACCCCTCCTTTGAGGATGCCTACGGCTCTCTCGGCGAGACCGTTTGATGCTGGATGTTGAGGCGCATTCGTCAGATGTTTGATGCCGTTGTGTCGACAGAAACTCTCGAACTCTTCGCTGACGAAACCTGTCGCATTGTCGCTCACGATTACGTCCGGTATGCCATGTGAACTGAATATCCACCTCAACTTGCTTATGGTGATGGCGAACGTGGACCCTGACGTAGTGTATGCCTCGATCCACTTGGAATGTGCGTCGACGACCATCAGGATCATTTTGTTCATAAACGGACCCGCAAAATCAATGTGAATGCGGGACCATGGTCGATCGGGGAATGACCATGGTTGTAGAGGAGCTTCCGCAGGTTTGTGACGACTGCGTCTGCATGCATCGCACGAGTTAACGGTACTCTCAATGTCACTGTCAATGCCAGGCCACCACGTGAAGCTGCGGCCCACGGCTTTCATTCGCACAATGCCTGAGTGTGCGTTGTGCAGCTCGCCCAGCAGTGCGTTACGATAACGACTGGGAATAATAACCCTAGTGCCCCACATGAGGCACCCGTCGTTGATACTGAGCTCGTCTCTCCGTTGAGTGTAGGGCTTCAGTAGGTCGTTGACTTCCTGTTGTGGGAAACCGTCTCTAGTTCTGAATACTTGCGAGAGTATCGGATCACGTGCCGTCTCGCGTCGAATGTCGGCGACATGTCCATAAACTGCATGGTCAGTATGGTGTCTCCTGGCACCGGTACGTGAGTCGGTGCGCCACCTACCGGGAGGCGGCTGAGTGCGTCGGGCTGTGGTATACTCAGGCCCGGCTTGTGGATGATCTGATACTGATAGGCTGCCAACATTAACGTCCAGCGCTGCATGCGCGGCGATAACATCTGTGGAACAGGCTTCTTCTCACCAAAGAGGCCCAGCAGCGGCTTATGGTCAGTAACGATCACGAATGAACGTCCCCACAGGTATTGATGGAACTATGTAAGTCCCGCGACGACAGCTAGCCCTTCTTTGTCAATTTGAGCGTTGTTCCTTTCGGCTGTCGACAAACTTCGTGAATGGTATGCGATGGGTTTCTCTACCCCGTCCTCCATGACGTGTGCGAGAACTGCGCCAACAACATATGGCGAGGCGTCGCAGGTGAGCACAATCGGCTTTGTTGAGTCGAAGTGACACATCACCTACGGCGAGACCAGACTCTCCTTTGAGCGAGCAAATGTCTCTTGCTGAGCTTTGTCCCAATGCCATTTCGACTCTCTTTTCAACAGGCCATGCAATGGGGCCATGATGGTCGAGAGGTTGGGCACAAAGCGGCTGTAGTGATTTACCATACCCAAGTACGAACGGAGCTCTGTGACGTTCGTAGGGGCTGGCGCATCTCGGACGGCTTCGTGCGCGTTCCCCGATGGATGGATGCCCTTGGCATCGATGCGGTGGCCCAGATATTCTACCTCTTTGTTCATGAACAGGCACTTCGTCTTTTTTAGACAGAAACCCGCGTCCACCAGGCGTCTCATGACTTGGTCGAGCGCCTGCAAGTGTTCCTCATTGTCCTTGTCCGTCACCAGTATATCGTCAAGATAAACCATTGTGTTTTTGATGCCCTTCAGTAATGGGTCCATCACTCTGTGATAGATTCCTGGTGCCGAGGACACTCCATAAGGCAGGCGTTTATATGTGAATAGCCCCCTCGGTGTGTTGATGATAACGTACTTTCGGCTGTCCGGATGTAACTCGATCTGTTCGTACGCGTGGCGCATGTCGAGTCTAGTGTATGAAGTACCATTTCCCAGTTGCGCGTACAGATCTTCTATCTTCGGAATTGGATATCTGTCCAACTTCGCGACTTGATTCACGGTGAGCGTGTAATCACCGCATAGCCGGACCGTCTTGTCCGCTTTCATAACCGGCACCACTGGGGCTGCCCAGTCTGAGTACTGTACTGGCTCTATAACATCATCAGCCAGTAGCCGGTCTAGTTCTGTATCGACCATGTCGCGCATTACGTACGGTAGCGGTCGTGCTTTGAAGTACTTGGGTGTGGCGTCTTCCTCCACGTAGATCTTCGCTGCGTCTATTTTGAAGGTTTTATGCGAATCTTTGAAAGCGGCCTCATACTTCTGAAGTAGACCCTGAAGTTGTGGATGTTGCTCGTTTGTTGCGGACGATGTGTCCAAGTGATGAATGGTATTACAGTCGAGCCGAAGCACACACAGCCAGTTCCTGCCCAGTAAGCTCGGCCCATTGCCCGGGACTACCATGAGTGGGAGAATGTGTCGTTCACCATTGTCCCCCTCCACTGTCATGTCGGCAATGCCACTAATCTTGACACACTGTTCAGTGTATGTGCGAAGAGTGTCCTGTGTACCTTCTAAACGAGGTCGTGGAGGTGACTACTGTCGACGCCATGTCTCTTCGCTAATGATTGACAGCGTGGCGCCAGTGTCTACCTCCATCGGTAGTAGTTTTCCATCGACCTTCAGCGATGTCGTGATCGGGTCAGGACGTAGCCCCTTTACTCTATATAGGGTGTACATTGCCCATGACGAACTAGGCGGCGTGAAGATTTGTCTCTCGTTGGGAGCCCCTGTCGTCATCTGATTTGTGTGGTTTCTGCCTGTTTTCTTCTTTGTAAAAACAGTTGCTCTCGATGTGGCCTACCTTCTTGCAAAACCGACATTCAGCGTTCTTGAAACGACATTCACTTTGTAAGTGTGTTGTCTTCCCACACCTGAAACATGCTCTCCCTTGAATGGGCGTTACTTGTTTCGCTCTGCGAGGTGTTTGTCTGTGCGTAGTTACCTTATGAACGTCAGCACGATGCAACGTTGGGTCACTTCCGGTAGAGCGGAGCTGCGCTGTGCTAGCGGCAGCTGACTCCATAGCGAGGGCTATCTGGAATGCTTTTTCAAAACCCAGATATGTCTCCCCCAGTAGCCTGCGTTGAATGGCGTGGTGGCCACGCCACACACCAATCGGTCCCTTAGATTCTCTTCTAGGATCAATTGTTCGGACAGATTTACTCCCTCTCGCGTTTTCTTTTAATTCAGCCACAAAGTCTTTTATGCTTTGGCCCTGTTTGCGGTATGCCGAGTAAAACGAGTAAGGCTGTAATATTGCGTTAGGTTTAGGCTCAACATGCGAGGAAAGTAAAACACATAGTTCCTTGTATGTTAAGTCTGCAGGAGCCTTGAGCGCTGCCAAGCTACGCAATAGAGTGTACGTCTCTGTGCCGACAACTGACAGTAATACAGCCCGTCGCTTGCTAACAGCGTCAAGCGCAATGTCAGTCGCCTCGAAGTAAAACCCTAGTCTATCTTCGTAGGACGACCAATCCTTTCCCGAAAATTCAGGCAAAGTTCCCCCGAGCAGTGACATTACGGCGGCGTAGCACAGTAAACACGATACGAATGTGGTTACTTGCGGTTTTTCGCCTCTTCGCCGTGTTTGTTGACGACTTGTTAGCCACGATGTACGTCGCGAGTGGAGTGCAGAAAGTTCAAAAGTTCACGCCACTAGCACGACGCTGTCGAGCGTCGTTGCGCCTGCCATTCAGAAAGTAGCTTCAAAGTTCACTTTTTACACGTTGTTTCGGAAATTCGGACGATGTTCAGTGGTGACGGCTGACCTGCAGCGTTGACTAGCATGTTCAGTGCACGCTTGCTGACAATTAAACATTCAGAATACTGCACAAAGTGGTTTGTATAGAATTTAATCAGGCTTTAGAACAGTGGTTTTGTATACAAGTATGGTTGATTGGATGGTGCTGCCATCTCTGGTATGTATTGTCGCGGAGGTATACGCTGGTGCCCTCTTGCGATTAAGGCGTGTAACGTTTTAACTGCCGACGAGTCAGATTTAATTTATTTCATTTGTGGCGTACACCACTAATTCTACGGTTAGGTATATCAAATTTGGTACCTGTAGAAATTATTTAACATGACTGGTAATATGATCACCTGTCAAACTACTTATGTTGTGGATATAAGAAGATTATATTATGTACTTGTAAAAGTTGTTTACAGAAATGTAGGTGTGAAAAACACTAGGGTCACACGTAGCTTATGAATAGAGTGCGTGTTTTATTAAAATTATGGATTAATTCATGAGAGTTGGAATGTACGATGAATATTGTGGTATCCGGATCGATACAGGGAATCCAGTGATATTAATTATGTAAGTAATTCACGTAAGTTAAAGATTGAATGAGCACTTATATAGCCATATGTTTAGCTCGCAAACTCAGCGAGTTGAATGGATTGCTTCGAAGTGTGAATGGTTTCGGGAGCCAGTTTTTGAAGCGACTTTAATTTGTATTAAGTGTTGTAATTGATCAGACTAACTTCCGGTCGTCAAGTTATATAAGGGCCGGACGGCCATTCGTGGCCAGACGAACATTTGAGCAGAAGAAAGTGATGCACTCTCGTCTCCGGGAATTGGGCTGAAACGTGTGTCCGCCCAACGCCTGTAGTAAATACTTCTACGATTTCAACAGTACTGATTAGTTGTGAGACGCTGCATTTCTCACGCGTTGAAGAAGACTGAGCGATAACCGACTGCAGTTCCGTTTTGATGTGATCTTCGAATGCAAGGCCACCACCGTTTCGTCTGCAGTGCTAGCTGTCGTAACACAGACTCCGTGACAGACCTTCTCGACATCGCCGAAGTCGTGACATCGTTTCCGTGTTGTCGCCTGGTGATTCGCGTGGGATCGACAAAACAAATCTACCGTCTACTTGATCGCCCGAGTCGCCTGCTTTCATCTACGTGAATTCGTTCGCCGAACGCCGAGCGACTTTCGACTTCGTCCTGACATCTCGCCGAACGCGACCGATGCGAACGTTGACATTCACACATCACGAGACATTCATTGGTTACAGTTCATAGACTATACAACGGTGTATACCCGTCTTCATGTAAGTGACCAGCTGTTTAAATTGTCTCCCATGTAATTTCGTATTTGGATGCATACTCGTCGAGTACAATGTATGGTGTTATAAATATAATGTCATAGCAGAGTAACGGTTGGCCAACTATCACTGAATCGCTTTTGTTTATTGTTGATGTATTAAATGGGAATGCCAGTTGGCTTCTCGTACATACATATCTGATGTCACGTTATGTCTCTCGTTCACTCCGGTTCCTAGTGCACCTGAACCTATAACTTGCTATGTCAAATCGGGTACCGCCAATTTATTAATTTATTAATACTTACACTCGATTTTGTGACAAATACTCAATCCGATCCTCGTCGCCAAATATGTGGTGTATGTAGCTTTATTGAACTCCGTGCAAACTCAATGTGTACCCCGTAGCGGATGAATATCCGGCGGTCGGCTCATAAGTATGAGAGCGTGCTAGTTACGTATGCAACACTTTGCTTGTTCGTTCAATGGTTTATTAAATTGTCATCGTCAAAGTATGGTGAATGTTGAAGTGGTTCAATACCCCCATCTTCATTCAATTCATTCGTTTTTAATATATGATAGAGAAAAAAATTTCTAGACCACCAAATTGCGCTAAGAAATAATTGCTATCAATCATTTTGGGAAATTGAATAAACAATAGTGCTCTATGTCAACAGGACACATCATATAAACGTGGACTAGACGTTGTGAAAGAGCTGCACAAGCGATATCCTGAGCATAATACAAGTACATTTTGTAAAAGAGAATACGAATATTCCGCATGCATATATAACACAACGTACTTATTGCATCAGCACATCTTTTGGAAAATACTACATATATAATACAATGTCCCAAAAATAAAAACGTAAAATGACTAACACTAAACGTAGTGAAAAGAAAATGTATAAACATTGCCCTCCCCCCAAAGTGAAAATATAATGAATATTGACTGTATATCGATACATATATCGATGCACACCATATACTTGTAAACTAAAATGTAAATAATATGAAATTGCACTATTTAAATACAACGTCATTTAATGTGGAGCAGTTCACTTAAGGGTAAATGTCAACAAAAAGCACATATCAAAAACATGAAATGCTTTATAGAAAACATCATAGGTACAATAAAGTTCTTTGATAACATTTTGTAAGTGAGCCTATGCAATAACGTTAACATATGTAGATAAAACGAATTTTGATATAGCGTTAAGGAAATCGTTAAAAAAGTTCACGTTTGGTTTTGTAATGATGACATTCAAAAGTAAATTACCATTAATTTATTTTGATTAAACACAAGTGAAGAGTAAGAAGGACAATAAGGAAAAGAACAAAGGAAAAAACAAAAAAGGTGACAAGGCATGCTAGTCACACTGGAGTCTGACTCACAGCACAACTGATTACAATAATAAATGCAACATCAATGCATTGAAATATAAATTACACGAGTCATGTTATACAAATTCACGTAGACGTGATACATATTTGGTTATAGGTAGGTACTTGGTACTGGAAATATATGTAGGCGTTCAAGGTAGCATACCACACGACAGTCAGCGGCGATCTCTGACAACTAATCTGTCGAACGAGATATACGAGTCCTTCCCTTCAGCACGTAGCTGCATCATCTTCGGAAGTAGGTCTTTACGTTTCTGTACGACGTTCAGTGAATAGCCTTCATTCACACACACACACACACACACACACACACACACACACACACACACACACACACACACACACACACACACACACACACACACACACACACACACACACCGTTCGGCTTCACGAATCGGGCTTTATTTAACAGGTACTCGCGGTCCTTAAACGATGCAAATTTCACTACCACGGGTTGTGGCATCTTCGCCCCGTTCACCTTTCTCACAGCGCCCGTTCGGTGAACGCGCTCTATCTTCATCGTTTCGGCTTTGTCTGCTGTGACGGCGAACTTATTCAACAGGCTGTTTTTACCAGTTCGTCCGTTTTGTTCCATGTTTCGTCCGCGATTTTTTGTATGCTGCCGATCCTGACGTTCCTCTAGTTTGGTTTTCTCGAGGCACTAGGTTGTGTGTCATAGTTTGATAAATCACGCTTGACGTCGGCCACCTCCTGCTGAGTATACTGCAGGCTGTGCTTTAGGTCAGTCATATATTTGATTGTCTCGGTCATGAAGTTGTCTATTCTCGAGTTTGTGCTCTCCATGTAGATTGCAAGCACTTCTGAATAATGTTTTGCTGCATTTCCAGCAGTCTGTTGAACGTTGCCTCATCTGTTGTCTGTGGACGTCGTCACAGTTTCCTCCAAAAGTTCGACCCCAGTGTTCGACTGCGACGCATTACTGGGCCTGGTCGTAGCGGTGGTCTTGCCCATTGTTGTAGCGTTAGTGAGGTCAGTTCAGGTAGTGCATACTGTGCTTACGGTGCTTACGGTTACGGTCACTTACGCACTTTTCAACTGTAACACACGGTCACTTGGGTATCGCCCACCCATTGTTGTCAATGGGTGGGCGATAAATGACCCGCAGAATACAAAATTGTTAAACATTGTCTCATGCACCTGTATCTTTGGAACGACTCGCTATCCAGGCACTAAGCAGGCCCGTACCATATATGCTTGTATGTCCAACACGCAGTGGAAACGTACCAAAAACTCGCAGAATCACGGCGACTTTAAAACACTTCCACACAACATCTGAACCAAACAACGAGTATATATATCCATGTATCATTGAATTGGGGTACCTACCAGTTATTATGTGATCATTTGCTTGTGCGTCGTCTGGTTTTCTGGTCAAGTGAAAAAATATGCATTAAAGTGAAAGAGCTATGGACTGCCTCTGTTGACATAACATGTCGAAAATTGGAGCACGGCGTTGGACATTATGAATATTAAATATATATATAGAACTACAAAAATCTGCCACAAAATGTCAACGCCTCGACATGATATTTCGATGCGGTCTCGATGACACATTGTCCGAAATGTCCACAACGACGAAAGGGTACCATGATCCGTCAAAGCCTTCACATGTGGTGACACTCACAAAAATGTACCACCAGCCATAGAGATACAGCCTTCGTCGTGCTCTCGCCCGCGTGTCACTTCATCAATCAGCCATGAATCGTCCACAGCCATCACATCTGATGACACTCCCAAAGACAAATATGTACCACCAACCATAGAGGTACTGCCTTCGTCGTACTCTCGCCCGAGTGTCACTTCATCAATCAGCCATGCTACGTCCACTGTCATCACATCTGACAATGAACCCGACGAGAAAGATCATCACGCTATATCTGGTCAGAAAACTAACAAGCGAACGTCAGGCCAGAAACCGTCAAGAAATGTGGCTGAACGCGGGCTCACATTCTATGCACAACATGTCAGGAGTATGAGGAGATGGTAAAAAACTTCTAAAACGGCACTATGGTAATCGCAAGCAGCGACTGCATTGAGAGGCTGGGAGGAATAATTGACCACATGTCCCCTGAACCGCACAGAGCAGCAACAGACAAGGAAAAGATGCACAACATCTCTACGGGCACTCACTGCTTACAACAAAACTGTTTTTGTGATTTTTGCTTCTTCGAATGGCCGACGACGTATACAACGGTATACAACGACTGTCTGCTCGAAACGGTCTCCGCCCGACCGTGGCCGATGCGATCTCTGTCTTGTTTGGAGTCAGACCATTTGTTGGATGCTATGCGCGAAAATTATGCAGATGTAGAATGTGTTCCATTTACACCTACATCTAGGGACCTACACTACAGGGACCCCAACTACTACAAGCAAATGTTGGATATCATATACGAACTTGAGAAATGTTTAACCGATGCATAGTCTTTAGTGTGCAGATCGATGGCAGCTGTGACAGGCAAATGTTGGACCACGAGTTTGTAAGTGGATGGACCATTCCCGTGAAGAAGGGAGGAGAAAGTGTGTTGTCCAACCAATAACACAAAAGAGGACCTAACACAACGAAAGTGTAATCACCAGTTCGTTTGTACAAACCGCCGCGATGGACGAGTAATCATGATGGAGGTCATGCGAGCATCGCACCAATACCTGTCTGAACGCATGCTGTTGGAGGATGTCATCAAAGACATGAAGGAGTTAGCGATGTCTGAGATCATTCGTTGAGCATGATGTGCGCGTCGTCAGGCGCCTTTTCCCAGATGAGGCATCTGACTTTGCGGAGGGGGCAGTCCTGCAGTGGGAACATGATAAATGTGCCATTCCTTGCCCGATGGCTGTGATCTCGGTTGTAAGTTGAATGTCAGACTGCGCCAACTTCTGCAAGTTACAACAGATTCAGTTCAGAAGGTGTTGGCAGCTCTGGCTTGCATGAGTCCACACTTCCTCTTACGCAGACCGAAACGATCGTGAGCCACCACAACCTCGTGGTCGATAATCACCGCACCATTACTAGTGAGGAAACGAGAAACGCCCGACTCATGGTGGCACTAAATGTGTGAGCACCGCCTACTTTGACCCTCGACCCGCTGTCGTCAAATTCTTGGAGAAGATGCGAGCTCCAAACTGACAGCGTGAATTTATTAAGAAATTCACCCGCGAAACGGGACTCGTCTTATCGAATTGAAATAACTGTTAAACGTTCTGACTTGCAGGATACGCCTCATGTTTCTGTGACTACTGCATGTATTGGTTGTAATAAAACATGTTTCTAGGATATATGTGTAACATTTACTTTCATACCAAGATGTAGTCGTCACTCGTCACTGTAGGCAACACAAGTATGTGGATACAAAGATAATGACACATTATATTAAGCTTTCATACATGCCTAAGGGTTTTGTACATAATCATTAATATATGCGTAAACTTCCATTTTACCTATTAGAAATGCCTTTTTAGGACATTGCCTTCACAGTAAAAATTCAATAAAAACGCAACTTGCAACTAAGGGTGATGTGATATCCACTAATGTTTGAACAAAATGCATGCCTAAAATGTTGTTGAATTAGGGAGAGAACGAACAAAATACGGTAGTATGATTTAGGCCAATACAAAAGTTTAATATGATGCAGATTTACCAAATGTTTGCTTGACTCACTCAGATTCTGTCGGCGACATATCGTATGACATGCGATGCTAAGGACTCTAGTAAAAAGTGGCATAGTCCTATTTTGCGCCTGAAAGCAATATGTTTTCAACAAAATATACGCATATAAGTTATTCAAACGACGTGGAATTATGGAAAGAACAAAGAAATAGGTACCATGTCGTTTAGGACAATAATCATGTTTTAAGGTTAGCGGCGTAAATTATTTCGCCAGTGACACTGTATTCTGTAGGGAGGCCTATATCAGGTTACCGACTGTAAACACTATATGGCATTGACGCTGTCCTTTTTATGGCTGATCGCTTATATATAATATATGTGCAGATGTAAGTGAGCGTTTGACGCATTGTCAGGTGTAACATGGTATGTACTTGTGAAATGTGTAGGAATGTTAAAATGTGAATGCTTTTCAGGGGTAGAACTACCCACTAGTCCGCTAGCCCGTACACTAGTAAAGATTACGGCGGACTAGTAAACCCGGCCTACCAACTAGTTCGGCTGTCTAGTAAAAATCAGCGTGTTGCGTGGCGCCACCAACCGTACAATTGACAAAGTAAATCTTCACCTAATGTGAATCGACAGTGAAACGGTACTTTTGATTGGTTGTTGTGTGACATAGAAATCTGAAACGACCGTTTTGTTTGGCTTAGCGTATCATGTAGAGGGGTCCGGCTAATGAGCGCAATTGGCGTCCATTTTCGCGTCTATTTTCGAATCTATTTTCAAATGCGCGGATTTCGAATACGGTTCACATCTTCAGTTCTACATCAATTATTTTTTTAATTCATTACTAATTATTTTTTTACGTTTACGCACGATGCATCGTTATTTAACTGGGGTTGCAAAACCAGAAGTTAAACGCAAGGTGGAAAAGCGAGAACGGGACACGCTGTACGACCAGCAGAAACGACAGCGGGGCTATTTGAAGGTTTGGGAACGAGACCACACAGAATGCGTTCTTGACTGGCATGGACAACTTTCGTCCAGACTAGCTACGCGCACACGACACAGTACAAGCGAGGCGCACACACGAGCTGTCTTCCGGCAAACTGCGTTCGAAGCCCGTCCCGGTACTGCACCTGCCCACCGAGCCATCCAAGCGCTGAACACGGCCACCATGGACCGTCTGACGCATTTGTTTAGGTAATTATGTTACCCATGTGATATAATGTTATAAAATGTAAAAAAAATATTGTGTTTGATTGTACTTTGTTAGGGTTAGCACTATATGGTATACATTATTATCCCTCATTTCTCTGTTATCTCTCATTTCAAGCGTGCTGTGCAGTAAACAATGCCATGGGAAATTATTAATTTGCATTTGATGTAGATCTGTGTTATAACTTGCCTGGATCTTCGGGTTCAAAAGTAATACTATCTAGTGTTGTATTTTCCGCCTTAATGCATCATATTTTTGGTTTTGAGAACGTGGCTTGTCTTGTGATTTTTGTGCTTTTATTAAAATTTAACCTGCCCATCTTCAAATCTTCGTCAAGTTTTGTTTTGAAAGCGAGGATGTTTTTAGTATTCACTGTTTGCTGAGGAAGGTTGTTATGTTGTGACTATACTCAGTATTTACTTAATACTATGATATTTAATATTTCCTGCATTGGATGTTTCAGGACTTGTCACGCGATAGCAAAGCACCGGCGTCCGTTCACAGATTATGTGTGGCAGTGTACCCTGGACGCACAGAAGGGCCTTGATGTGGGGAACACTTATCGGAATGACAAGGCATGCAAGCAGTTCGTGCGTGCCATCGTTGAGGTTGAGCGCCGTCACCTCGCACAGCACCTGGAGAGTGCTCACTTTCTCGCCCTCATCAGTGACGGTACGACAGATGCGTCCATCACGTAAGCGGAGATAGTGTACGTGAGGTATGCAGTGAATGGTGTCGTCTCTACTGCCTTCGCTGGTATTGAGAACGTCGGCAAGGCAGATGCTCCGTCAATCAAGCGGGCAATTGACGGTGTCGTGGAGCGCTACCTCCACATCCCGAAAGAGACACTCATGAAGAAGCTTGTCGGATTCGGCAGTGATGGCGCCGCTGTTATGACCGGATCAGCCAACGGTGTCGCCACGCTCTTCCGAAATGAGCAGCCGTGTCTGCAAGCAATCCACTGCTATGCGCATCGCCTGGAACTTGCATATAAGGACGCATTGTGTCGGTTGCCCATGTACACAAAGTTGAGCGGTCTCCTCCTGAGCCTCTACTTGTTCTACCATCACTCGCCACTGAACCGTAGCAACTTGAAGGCAGCATTCGACACATTGTCTCTGCCATGTGCCCTTCCACCACGTGTCGGTGGCACTCGCTGGTTGCCACATCTGCTGAAGGCACTGCAGGCCCTTGTGAAGGGATATCCAGCATATGTCCTGCATCTGACGCAGATGCAAGTGCCCGGAGGCTCCGGAGATGCCAAGGCAAAGGCACGAGACATCATGGAGATGGCGCATGGAAGACTTCCATGGTGAGACACTCACAGGTGCTGTCTTCGCCAAGCAGACCCAACTGCAGATCTTGGGCAACCTGGTCAGCTGTCTGGAGGATCGCTTCGTTGACAGCAATTCGGACGTTGTGCGTGCATCATCAATCGTTAGCTTCAAGCTGTGGCCTGAAGCTGCAGGTGATTATGGAAATAACGCTGTGGCCACACTCAACAACCATTTTGGCCCTGTGCTTCGCGACGCTGGCATCGATACTGCCAGTGTGGAGACGGAGTGGACACTTCTGAAGATGATCCTGTATGAACAGTCCCCAGACGTGCGACAGTGTCAATGCAGCCCACCAGGCAGAGTATGGAAACATACTTGGGCTTGTTGACGCCATTCTGACTCTGCCAGCCAGCTCGGCTGATGCGGAGAGAGGCTTCAGTCAGCTGAAGCTGACGAAGAGCAGCATCCGGTCAGTCCTGAAGGCAGATCGACTGACTGATCTGTTGACCATTCAGCTGAGTTCACCAGACATCGCTGCATTTGAACCGAAGGAGGCAATCGAGCTGTGGAGTGCTGGTGGAGCCCGGAGGCCAGACACTCAGCCGCTTAGGCCAAGGCCCGACTGTAGTAGTTACACTGACAGCAGTGACACCGACTGTGATGACAGTAGTGCCTCCGACTCTGAGTGACACTGACTGATTGACAGGCAGTGTTAACGCCAGGCCTGGATGACACTGTGGTTTTTTGTGTTTTAAATAAAATTGTTATGACCTAAATTTGTGCTATGTTTTTTATTTGCAGGACTAGTAAACCTTTTGGCGGACTAGTAAACTTTTGTCTTTACTAGTCCTGCTGTCTAGTAAAATAAATGCTGAAGTTCTACCCCTGCTTTTGGTCTATAATGGCACTTCAACGAATTCCGCAAACTGGGTCATTTCGCGTGCGTCGATTCGCAATCACCGCAGCGCCGTCTCGTTTGCCGGGCCGGGTATGGTTTTGTTTCAACTCGTGTTTATGCACTCTTTTCCGCTCAATGACGTCATTCACTGCTGGGCCGTTGTCGGAGGTAAGTTGAGCTTCGTCTACGTCGTTTAAAATTTGACCAAAATTAAGCTATATTACATACATTTTACGACCACCTCTGTCTGTGTTCATTTGCATTTATTTTTATGACGTGGTTATTCTTCCGGTCGCCGTAACCCGACTTCCCCCGCTAATCTTCCGTGAGTTTAGTTGCGCATGCGCATAACTAGCAGGCGCCGCTACTCCTACGACACGACATCAGCGCATGCGCATTATTTGCTACGATCGCCGTAACCCAACAGGACTACGCTATTCTTCCGTGAGTTCTGCTCCGATCACCGTAACCTAACTTGGCTGCCCTATTCTTCCGTGAGTTCTGCTCCGGTCAGCGTACCCCACCCATGGTTATTTATTGTTCGTGTGTTTCCTCTAGCCTGAGTCTGATCGCCGTAACTGAAGTCTTGGCGGGATCAAATGATTAATCTTCCGAGTTCTACCAAGCATGCTATCACGCAGATTAGTTGTCCTATTACTCTAGGCCTAGCTGTCACCCAAAACTAAATGGAATACCTAGACTAATAGGCGGGCGCTGCTACTAGTTATGCCAGTTAAGTAACATATTAATATATATATACTTTACTTAATTTTTTAAACAAAGAAATAATAGCAGTAATGTAAAGCAATAAGTAAAAAGCAGTTACAGTACACGCGCAGTTCTTGGACACATGAAAACATGGTGTAAACAACAGCACTATTTAAAAAAATCTTTGAAGTGAAGTTTACTTTTTAGATCATCATACATGCATATTAAAAGAAACAGTTTGTACAAATTTTGCAGTTTGGATGATCCAGGGAGGCCTATACTAAGATCTGAGAGTTCGCTATCGTATAGGCCCCCTATGAATACATAATGACTGTGGTATAGTAATCATAGTTAATGCTACCTGATATTTACTTGATATTTATCTTGACATGAATGGGTGTTATTTTTTTCCATGGCAATTCGTAGAAGAAAGTTTTTGTTGATATCAGTTATAGTTTTGTGGGAAATTATGTATTGTATTTTTAAAGTGTTGGGGTGCCTTTCTTTGTCTTGCTGGTCTAAACTAAAAAAAAATAATTAGTAGAGAACATGTCTTGGAAATATTCTGGGACGGTTTTATTTTTATATCTGTAGAAAAATGTCATGCATGATAGTTTATAAAGGTCATCTGTTTAATAGTTTTAGTTCTTTAAGTAATGGTGTACTGTGTGAATTATATTTACTGTTTGATATAGATGTAATTGTTGTTTTTGTAGTTTGTTTATTCGTTTGCCTTAGGGGCAAAAAGTTGTACCAACAAAGGCAGTTATCGCGTAGCAACACATATGCTTAAAAATCACATCTTCAAAACAACACCTTTGATAATAGACAAGATTACTCCAATTTGCAAACCATAAAAGACCATACTTTTGCCTTATGGGCAAAAAAGTTGTACCAATGAAGGCAGCTATCGCATAGTAACACACATTGCAGATTAATGTAATTAACAAATTAAGTCATCACATGGAACTTAATCATCTTCATTATCATCCAGTGCCAATGTGCACGTTCCGCAATACCACGCTCCATCTGCTGCACTGCGTGCCACGCTGGTATCTCGCAGTGCTTCTGTGTTGCCCTTAGACAGACATTGCTGTCAAGGCATACAACAGTCCGCGCAGTTCTCGCGACCTCCGAAGCTTTTGACAAGCGACCAGTGTGTAGTGCTGTCTCGGGCATTTCAGCTACAGTGTCATACCACAATCTCTCTTCCTCGTTGATGGCGGCATTTTCATGTTACTGAGACCTGTCAACAGATGATAATTGGCAGGTTAGAATAACCAATAACAAGACCCACCAAGGATACCTGGAAGAACAAGTGAAAATATATATATACCGGGTAAATAGTTATATACGGAAAAAAAAGAGTTAACTTTTATGTACTATAACTCTCAAGTGATTTGTAACTCCCAATTGTACTTGCCAAAATAACAAGTACATTTATTCACATTAAGACATTCCTGGCATTATAATGAATAACCCACTTACTCTGTGTTTGGTTTTACTTTAGGCAAAGGCAGGTTGTTAACGCATTCTGAGTTAAACTACCTACTTTTTTATTTCAAGAGATATAACTGCTACGGCAAGTACAATATGGTACAAACTTACTAGTCTAAGGACTCTGGTAACGAAGATGCAATCTCAGGAAGTTCGACCAGGTCATCAAGCCTCATCGTCGGCTGATCATATGCCGCACCGACTGAAAACAAAATAAGAATGTCAATCAGTTGATGTCACTTTCAACATGAAGTTTGCTGACAGGAATAGACAACATTTATATGTACAGTAATTGAACGTGTATATTAATTTTCAATACTTACATGCATGTGCACAGGCTCCCACAACATGTGGTGGATGCCAAGACCGTCACACAGTTTAAGGCCAGACTAGACAAGCACTGGAACAGCGTGGGATATGGGCACCAACAAAGGCCAATGGCCTAAATCAGCTCATTAACCTGCATGTAACTAAGTGTAGTCTACGCATAGCCACGGCTCACACTTAACTCCCGTTGTTTTAAGTTAAGCCTTAGCCTCGACACGGACAGTGACGTGCATCTTCATTCAAACGAGTAATGACTAAAACGATTTGTTG
This sequence comes from Paraescarpia echinospica, assembly GCA_020002185.1. NCBI lineage: Eukaryota > Metazoa > Annelida > Polychaeta > Sabellida > Siboglinidae > Paraescarpia > Paraescarpia echinospica. The sequence goes on along the minus strand of CM034539.1, from coordinate 28,161,621 downwards.
GCTGACTACATAGTACCCCCAAACAGTGTTATTACACTCAAAGATAATATAATTACTTAAATAAGCATACTTACTGTGATGTGGCTCTGGCGCCTTTGATTTCTTCGGACTTTTGCAGTTTTCCACCGAATATTGGCATTATTTATTGCCCATGCCAGTATACTTCAAATCGGGATTTGCCTTTCCTGCAATGTTCGACATACGCTGTTTGGCACCGTCAATCGCGCAAATACAGTTGCACAAAACTGTCATCTTGAACTTGCTTGATTTTATCGGAAAATTGCGAAAAGAAAGACAATTTATCGCTGACGTTGTCACCCACGAACTCTTTTCTAACTTCCATTTTGTGAACTGCGTCGAACCTGCGCATGTGCGGCTATACTATGACGAAGTAGGCTTATAGCGCATGCGCAGCCCAACTCGCGGAAGAATAGCTCTCCAAATCTGGGTTGCGGCAACCGGAAGAATAACCATTTCGTTATTTTTTATATTAGCCGCGGATAGCCTGAAATATTTTGTATTTAGCCTTATCTATTAGTTTCATTTAATCTGTTGAACAAATTGGTGCTGCTTTCCGATGCAAAATATGGTTTTGGGCCGTTCAAAAAATCGTCACATTTGAAAGTTCTATGTCTTGCGCGCATCACTGGAGCGCGATGCCAGATGCAGATCGTGAGTTAATATGTTTCTTTGAATTAAAATTTCTACAAAACCAATACTATTTATATCATATTTAAATAATATCCTTGTCAATTCTGCAATACTTTGTTTTAGATTTATATTTGCTAATTGTAGAAATATGGCCCATGCCAGCCCATGCTAGGGGGCAAAGATTGGTTGTCTTATCCTTAGGCCAGGGTTGGTTACTGCTTACCCTTGGCCTTGGTAAGGTTAATGCCATTATTTATGGTTATGCTTTTATTTATATTTAGAAATAATATAAATTTCATTATGCAATAATTTTAATTAATTGCTGTTACTTATTAAATCAACAATTAGTTAGAAAAGTTGTTTTTGAAGTCAAATACGTAAATTATTTGACTTAATTTGTTTTTAAAAGTGTTTCATGATAAACAGTCACTGCACAACATTTTGTAAAGCATGTTGTAATATAAACCATAAATGCCTTGATCAGTTGTAGCATCATTTCTTTCATTGTGTGACAACATGCAATACATTAGCATCCCAGTTATACATTTACCACAGTTCTCAAGTATCACAATTATTATGAATTTATGTGTGACATAATGCATTATTATAGAATTTCACACTGCTCTCTTGAGTAACAGAGGCAGGGATATGAACATTATTTCACAAAATTTGCATGCAGAATCAAAACAGTTATCATAATATGATACACGGTGGCCTTTTATTTCAGATGCTGTTCGCAATTACATGCAGTGACACTGATTTTATGCTAACCTGTGTCTGACAGTTAACTGTGAAGTTACCGGGCCACAGAGTCGTCTGAATATGACAACCATCACCTGCCTGCATACGTACACATTTAATCTGACTGATTGTATATCTGATATCTACATTGAACACTGTCCACTCAACACGACATGAACATTACTTATAGACAACATGTTGAAGAACACAATGTTATTTCACAAGATATCAATGTGAACGTTGCTGCACAGATCTTGCAGCCTACTGGCATTAAATTATGAAACAATCAACTTCCAATATTACAAAAAGACTATTATGAGCAGAGCAGGCTTTTTCATGGCTTGCCTCCCATGTGCCATGGGAGTAACGCAGAAAGCAATCTTGCATTTGGTGCATTTGGATTCAGCTACGGAATACTGTGAACAATTTATTAACATTACTTCATCAAGTTCATGTTAAAATGCAGAACATTACATCATGAAGCAGTGACAACTGATTACAGGTGTGTACAGAGCCTGCAGCATTCATCCACAGACTTGACTATTGCAATTTCCTCCTTTATAATATCGCTAACAAGGATATTATAAAACGTCAACGTGTCCAAAATTGTCTGGCAGGGGTAGTTACAAGATCTCGTTGTTCTCGCTCTGTACCATTAAGTCTTTGCATTGGCTTCCTGTACGATATCGTATAATAATTAAGATATGTGTCATTACATACCAGACACTGCTCCTGTGAGAAAACCTATCAAGCTTCGATCATCTAGTGCTGACCTCCTTTTTGTTCCTAGAGTCAACACAAACATTGGAACTAGGGCTGTTTCTTTTGCTGCACCTATTTGAGTAACAATCAATTAATTTTATTGTGCACATGTTTATTGAACGCGTAGTGATTACGACAAGTTTCACTCGTGTCTTAGCCAACCATAGAGTGATAATTATCTGGATTGTCGAAATGCAAGTTTCAATGTTGAACAGGGGCACAAGTTTAAAATAAAATATTCACTCTAATTAATAACTTATGTTACACCTAAATGTGTATTGTTTCCCTTCGTAACGTCTCCAGCTAGTGGTGCGCGATGTTCATTGGCTATCTCGCAGTTTACTGATGTGCCCTGCCCAGGTCCATATATGGCAATGGTGTCAGAATTGTTACAGTTTAATACAACCTTTGTCTCTAGTATTGAGGACAGGTCCACTAAATACAAGCTGAGCAGGCAGCGTAGTTAACAAGAGGTAAATGTGTTCTGTCTCGCCTTCTTTTTATATCTCAAACAATATATCTTACTGAAAAACTGCACCAAAAAACATTCGCTACTCTATGACTAAGGCGTATAAGTATGCTTGTGCTCGTCTATGTGATTTCTTTGCATAGGTAGTATGGTCGTGTATCAACAACGTACACCGGGCTGAACAGGCATAAGAAATAAAAAAGGAAGTTTATTACACAAGTGGCGTCAAAAAATGAACTAGAATGCGTATCAATCAAAACACTTGCGTAAGGTAATGATGATGCATGAGCCGCGAGCAGTGCTTCAACGTTTTGCCTAGCGACATATATAACTATATAGAGGCTAGTGTGGATGGTCATGACCACGCAGTAACTGTGTTACAACATAATTAAATGAGTTTATATGTTGGAAGCTATTTTTATACTTGTTGCATGTAAACACTAAAATGCGCGTGCTTTGTGTACAGCGAACAATAAGTCATTGATCAAATTGAGCCATTTAATATTATTTATAGTTGTTCTTCTCGATATCTTAGTGTTAGAACAGCATTTTTTTCAACGAAGTCATTGGTAGTTTGCACCTACTGTGTTTGTTGATTTGGCAAATCCAGTGCAGTATATTTGTCAAACAGTGATAGGTTGTGCTCAGTGAAAGCCCTACAGAAATTCATTGGTGATACGAACTAAAGTCCAGGTTGTCTATATCAATCATCGTTAAACAATAATAAGCCAATTTCATGTTGCAGACAATCTCCCATAAGAAGCAGTGCGTTAAACGGTGTAATCCCGGATCCCTGGTAGATCTACAACACTATTAAAACAACGTTGAACGTTTATACTCTATGTTTAGAGAACCAAAATCCGCAAGGACGGTATTATTACATATATGGAGGTCCCCCTCTTTAGAACTGTACAAATTAATGAACATAATTGCAGTGTTTCCCATGGGTAAAATGATGGGCGAGGTGGTAGGTGTGGGCTACGCGAACGCCGCAGGGGCGAAGCGTTGCTACGGGGGTCCGGGGGCATGCTCCTCGAGAGATTTTTTAAAACTGGCTTTAAAATGGTGCATTCTGAGGTATGTTTGAACCTTTACTCTTGGATATAGGGGGAATATATAAAACAACAAGACACTACTTGTAAATGTAGTAATCATGATTAATAAAAGTCAGTAATCATGATTGTTTCATCGTGTTGGTTTCCTCTTTACCACTGGTAGAAATAATGAAATCCACAAGTATAGGACACATCACGCTGAGGTATTGCATGTACCGTTTTCAAACACCAACGCATTATACAAAACCATTAGACACCATCGTGTTAAACTGTGGGACTATAAGGTTTATCAGTGGAATGTAGGCCTACTTAGACATTTGTACCATTTAAATGTCAACTGAAGATATTTTTGCAGTAAACAATATTAGTGCCTTCGATAATAACATTCATTGTTACAATCGTGATGTGTATATTCAAGAGAATAGTATTGCTGTGATTTGTGCTGCTCTTTTTGGTTTATTTTCTTTAATTGCACAATATGTTCTTTTTGTTAAATAATTGTTCAACTTGCACCATGAAATTACACATGTATGTCATGAAATTACATATGAAATGTATGCATTGAGAGGGAATCCAAACACTCGTAACTTAGCACCCTCATTATAGGAACTACGATACTATACGAATACAACATACCATTGAATATATTGCATCGTAGTTTCTATAATAAACCATCATCATCATCAACAACAGCCACCGACGGTTAGGGATAAGTAAAGTGAGGTATCGCCACACACACAATGACGTGGTACTTACGTGGAGTTGTCCCCAGGGGTGTATCCGTCCATAGCTGCGACTGAGTCAACCCAACGAGTTCCCCTCGCACGTTCGTTCTCTCTGCTAGATGCTGGTGCAACTGAATCGTGCACTCGTCGATGCAGTGATATACCCTACGTCTGGTTGAAACGACGTTACGCATGACAGACTCGCTCTTGTTCTGAATAACGACGGCTTTATATATGACTGTGCACCGTGACGTTCGCGATAACTGAAACTTTGTTGTCTAGGCTCCAAATGTAGGCTAAAGTTCTGCCGTTGACTTCGATCATGTTATCGCAGCCATTGTTGGTCTTGCAGGCTGCGAATATGCTCTTTATTATCATATAGACCTTTGTCGATACCAATTACAGATAATGAAACTTGGTAAATCGTTTACATAAAATCCAATAGTAATTATCAGAATAAATTATTTTTATCAAATATATGTAATTATGCACCCAGTAACAGATTTTTGCTTAGCCGTTAAGGGGTCCACTTTTCCCCGATCTCCGCTAAGGGTCCACTTTTCCCCGATCTCCCCTAAAGGTAACTTGTGCATCTTAAATGTCAATCAAGATTTGCCGTATACAGTGTTTACATTTCTTTAACGCTGGCTATTTGTTCGTCTAAGACATCCTTGTGAAATTCTTCTAAAAGAAGTCATAATTAGTTGTAACTATCCCGAAATGAATGAGAAACGATATTGAAGCAATCAAGTGACATCGCCACTTTGTCGTAGTAATTTTTATATCCCGATTTCGGACAGTTTTTGTGAAGATTGTAAATGATTGTATTTTTTCCCAAAATGGGATCGAACAACGAAGTATTGTTTCATAGATTGGATTAGTATATATCCGGTGTCGGTTTTCCATAATTTAAAATTTGATACCGACTTTAGCAGCATCACTAAGGCTGACGTCGATCTGTGGTCGTCCAACAGTTTGACGATTAACTCGTATATTTGAAGATGAAATCCCGCCCATCGTACTGCAGACTGCTCGGGGTTACCATGCCCTGTTTAAAACATGCTGCTGTTGATCATAGCACCATTCTTCAACAGCTAACAAAGCTCAACAAAACACCGTGACGACTATCTTGAAATCGTTAAACCATATCAGGATTCAATGCGGGGACCCTGTGTGTGTGCGTGCCTGCGTGCGTGCCTCCCTGCGTGCGTACGTGCGTGCGTGCATGTGTATGTGACCATGGTGTATGTACATGTTAAATGTTACACTGCCCGTGTGAAATAAACCTTAAAACTCTGGCCGTATGTATATTTATAAGCATGAATAGAACTTGTGTTCTGTCGAAATTAATTTTAGTTGAAGTACGTTTGATTCAACCAACGGTTGATATCCGGAATGCATTCTTCAAAGTTCAAACTGCCATATGACATCACAAATGTTGGGATCGTGACATTTATAATATTACATATCGTGGGCGAAAATATGTAAATATAGCCCATGTTGTCAGATGCTGGCCGTGTTAAATGGTAAATGTTAGCGTGAACGCGGCTGAAATGGCGTCTCCAATCATAACCGAGTGATTCGTTTTTCCGAGATTCTCAACTAATTACCCGTTGCCCCCGAAATACCAATCTGGTTTGACATATGTGGTACGAACACTTGGTGATAAATCGTGTCATATACCACATCAAGTCACACTAAACCAGACAGGAGACACTAATAAAGTACCAGTCAATCTCGGCACAGTGGCTTTGAACAAACTTGAATTATAAGAAGACCTGCAAGAGGGAAATCAGGTGTTTGCGAAGTATGGGGTGAAGATTGCTTTGGAGAAAGCACAATTGGTGTGAATGGACACAAAAACAGGGTGTGAACACCATCTTGGAGGTGAATTAGATCAAGCGGCGGCGGGTGGCTTGATGTACATGCGAATGATACTCGCACTGTCAGGTAGTGATTCATACTAATGAGAGATGATACTTCATATTGTTTTAATGGTAATTGAATTTCAGAGGCGCCCTCTTGTGACCAGCTGTATAAACCATTAATGAATGGCAGTTGCCAATTGCCACACATTCTAATGACAACCATGACAGTATAAGTATATATCTATTTATTTAGGTATCACCCAAGATGGTGCACTAGACAATATGACATATCTACAGCATAGACATATCACCATAGCATGGTATACTGTATGCAAACATAAGAAACATTGTTTTCAAAACAGAAATGGAGGATGTTATTTTTTCTCGGACTAGAAAATGTAATGAAAATGCAATTGATGATTCATTAGTTGTTATATTGTACTAGGTATAACTAGTTATCTGTACATTAGTCAGAACAATTTCTTATATGCACAATTATAATTTAATAACATATTTTAGTGTACAATTTGCATGTTTGTCCGAAATTGCCCAACGCACACCCTTCTTCGCAATTTGTGATCTCATCATTAGGCCTCTTATGAAGCTGACTGTATCTTCAGGAAGATATTGTTGCAACTGCAACACAATTCTGTCAACGTTAGCATGCCTGCCCTCCCTATATTTACAGGGTGGCCACCTTCTTCTTCATGCGAAGAAGCCTAGTGCGCAGTTTTCCATTCTAGGCCTTCATCTGTCTCTTTCTTGAAAATAACTGCCTGGTCAGGTGACACTTGCTACGAAGGAGCAGCAGCAGCAGCAGTCGCGGCAGCAGGCCCAGAACATGCAGCAGGGTAATTCGCTGAAAAATATTGTGGCGCTTGATTAGTTTAGTTTTCTGCGTAACAACAATTATAACGGCTAGCCAACCGGAATTCGCTACACACTTAGATTTAGTGTTAGCCATAGGGTTTCAGGTCAGGGTTTAGGTTAGGTCTGTAATTAGGTTTAGGTTATAGTTTAGGTTTTCTGTTCAGATTACCAGTAATGGTAATGACAGTGCATTATATCAATGCATCGTAGTTTCTATAATAAACCATCATCACCATCATAATCAATAACAACCACCGACGTTCTCTCTACTAAATGCTGGTGCCACTGAATCGTGCACTCGCCGTTGCAGTGATATACCCTACGTCTGGTTGAAACGTCGTTACGCATGGCAGACTCGCTCATGTTCTGGATAACGACGGCTTTATATACGACTGTTCACCGTGACGTTCGCGATAACTGAAACTTTGTTGTCAGTGAAAAAAGTCTAGGGTCCAAATGTAGGCGAAGGTTCTGCCGTTGACTTCGATCATATGCTCTCAGCCATTGTCGGTCTTGCAGGTTGCGAATATGCTCTTTATTATCATACAGACCTTTGTTGAGACCAATTGCAGATAATGAAAATTGGTCAATCGTTTACATAAAATCCAATAGTAATTCTCAAATGAGATATCGCCACACACACACAATGACTACACTCATTTGATATATTTATGAAATGTATCAAATTGACAATTTTGATTTTTTTTACATTAAATGCACATTGTCCGGTTCCATGGCCTCTGCCTAATTATAAGGCGTCTTACCCTTTTTCTTTGGAATCTCTGGGGCTGCGGGTGGTTTTCTGGCTGGTCGTTTTGATGTAACCGTCGGTGGCGGATTGGGCACATTGAAGAGCTTTCTTGTTGGCCTTATTGAATTGCGAATCTTCGAAGTGTTCTTGACAAATGTGGTAGCTCGCGTCGATCTGAGATCTTCTCGGTGTGTGTTCTGCACCCATTTTTAGCTTCTGTAAATAAATAGACATGTCTCATTTGTAGTACTGACTCTAACTAAATATGCCGATGCTACTTGACCGGATATTTAACATTGAAGTTCCTGAGCGAAAGTAGTTGCAATAAATAATAATGATTAGTGCACTACAATAACCGTACTAACCGCACGTAACCGTAAGCCTTAGGCTAATATAATGACCATCACTGACCTTAGATGATGACCATCACTGGCTACATTAAATGTGTTGTAATCTAATCTGTCTTAGCTACTGGCGCTCAGATACGGAGCCAAAACTGTAGACAGCGGCACACCACACAATCATCACGTCTGGCAATGCAGTCGGTGATTGGCAATAATAGACTTATCGGTTCACATAGGAGCAAACAATGCATGCAGTACATCATTAATCGTGACGTAGCTGATCAAATTACCTTTGCGCATCCTTTGAGAACCTGAACATCGACACAACGCTGTTGTATCATGTGTTGTGACAACCTATGGCTGCACAAATATCACCACCATTAGTATAAATAGCTATTTGTTCATACAGCTAAGTGACGCAACGTAGAGTGAACGAACAAACCCGGGTTCTCTCGATCGCGAGTCCGAAATTCTAGACACTGCATCACCACTCTTCATTAGATAAGAGTAGACCTGGTCTAACCCAAAGCAACGTTAGTGATGGGAGACTTTAATGCGCAAGTATGGAAACGAACAAACGTTTCGGAAACGGCAACAGGCAAATTTGGCCTAGGTGTGAGAAACGAAAGAGGCGACACCTTGGTAGAATGGGTAACATGAAGAAAGTACAAAATCATGAATACCATGTTCCAGAAGAAAGCATGGAGGAGATGGACACGGAAAAGCCCAAATGGAGAAACGAAGAACGAAATTTACTACATCCTGACAAACAGGCCAGACATGGTCAATGACGTAACTGTCATCAACCAAGTAAACATCGGAAGTGACCACAGAATGGTAATGAGCAACTTCAAACTGGATGTCAATCCTGAAAGGAAGAAATTGATAAACAAGAGACCACCGAGTGTAGATACCACACAAATCGGAGGAACAAAGATCGAATTCCAACTCGAACTGCAAAATCGATTCGAGACACTACAGGAATTAGACAACATCGACACCATAAGCGAAAACATCACTGAGATGATCCAACTAAGTGCGACAAGTGTAGCCAAAGCAATCAACAGGCATGAAGTGACGAAAATATCATCACCGACACGAGCACTAAAGAAGAAACGACGAGAAATGGTGGATAACGGCGACCGTAAAAAAGCAAGTACAGTACGCAGAAATATGCAAGACCATCAAAAAGAAAGCGAAGGAGGACATCAGAACGTACGAACAAGAGATCATACGAGAAACGAGTATGTCATCAAAGAGCCTGAACAAAGCAAGAAGAACACAGGCACTAGGCCGAGACAGACTGGTTACACTTCTAGACAAGCAGGGTAGAGAAATACAAGACCAAGATATGATCATGGAACGAATAGAGGAATTCTACACCGAACTATATGACAGTGAACAGGGTACCATAATTCACACCGACCCAAAAGAAGTACCAGAGATAACACCATGGGAGGTGGAAGCAGCGCTAAGAGATATTAACAATGGGAAGACATCAGGCAACGACCATGTAAACATTGAAACATTAAAAGCAGGAGAAGATATCATCTCGAAGAGACTGGCTAAGCTGTATACTAAATGCTTATCAGAAAGACGAATACCCACCGCTTGGAAGAACGCAAAGATGGTGAATATTTTCAAGAAGGGAAATAAGAAAGACTTAAAGAACTACAGACCGATATCTCTGTTATTAAACATCTACAAATTACTCACAAAGATACTAACGAATAGGCTAGAGAAGACACTGGACGAAAACCAACCACGAGAGCAAGCAGTATTCAGAAGCAGGTACTCAACGACAGACCACACACACGTCGTAAAACAACTGAAAGAGAAGTGCCGAGAATATAATATCACGCTCTGCATCGCTTTCGTCGACCACGAGAAGGCATTCGACTCGGTGCAAACTCAAGCAATATCGGCCTCCCTTCAAGAACAGGGGGTAGAAGATGTGTACATCGATATCATGAAAGGCATCTACACTAACAGCTCGGTGACAATCCACCTACATAAAAAGAGCAACAAGATCAACATCAAGAGAGGAGTACGACAGGTGACACCATATCGCCCAAGCTGTTCACGGCAACACTCGAAAGCATATTCCGAAGATTGACCTGGGAAACCAGAGGCTTGATGATAGACGGAGGATATCTCGGCCATCTTCGCTTCGCCGACGACATAGTCATATGCGCTACTACACCGCAAGAACTACAAAATTGGCTGCAGGAGCTAGCTGATGAAAGTGAGAAACAAGGTCTCAGGATGAACATCTCGAAGATAAAAGTGATGCTAGAAAATTACACAACAATATACGACGCAGATATAGAACGTTGAAAGCTACGTCTATCTGGGACAGCGATACAGGATCAGAGACAAAAACCAAGACAAGGAGATTCAAAGAAGGATCACCGCCGGCTGGACATCTTTCGCCAAACACAGGGACATTTTCAAGGGTAACTCTGGAACCTGCTTGAAGAGACAAGTCTCCAACTCATGCGTACTTCCAGCGATGACATACGGCGCTGAAACATGGGCTATCACCATCCAGGCAAAGAACAAGCTAGCAGCCGCACAAACAAAGATGGAAAGAAGTATGTTAAACATCACATATCGGGAGAGAAAAATAAGCATATGGGTTAGACAGAAGACAAAGGTCATAGACGTGATAGAACACATCAGAAGACAGAAGTGGACCTGGGCAGAGCACATTAGCAGACTACGAGATTACCGATGGACATCGCGTATCACAACCTGGATACCTTACGAAGGGAAACGATCTAGAGCAAGATCAGCGAGACGGTGGAGAGATGAACTAGACGAGTACTGGAGGGGCACCATCTGGCATAGGATAGCGCAAGACAGGCATATTTGGAAACGACCTGCTGAGGCCTTTGCCCAACCACGGGACACTACGGCTGCAAAATGATGATGATGACCTGGTTTAAATCATCCTGGATTTTCTGTGGTGTGTTCTCAGTATCAAGACTCATTCTGCATGCCCACTGGTACAATCGAACTGATTGTGTTGTGTCAGGTGACACCACCTTCTCCATATCCACCACATTCGCCACAAAATTCAAATGTGACAACGATGAGTATACTTTGAAGTCAGTCCTACTGTACGGAGCTGACATGTGGAGGACAACTAACACCACAATCAACTAAGTGCAGACATTTATTAACAACTGCCTAAAACAACCGTCCAGATCTACTGGCCATACACGATCAGCAACATTAACTTGTGGAGGAGGACACACCGACTGCCTGCCGAAGAAGAAATCAGAAGATGGGGATGGATTGGTCGCACGCTCCGGAAACCAGCAACAAACATTGCCAGACAAGCTCTGACATGGAATCCCCAAGGCAAGTGAAAATTAAAGAGGCCTGCCGGAGAATACATATCGAGGGACCTCCAGGTAGACAACAGGAAGATGGGCTACATCTGGAAACAGCTGGAGAGAAATAGCCAGGATAGAGAACTCTTGAGTGGTGTTGACGGCATATATGTGCCCCGGGAGGACCCATGGGCATAAGTAAAGTAAGTAAGGTATAAGTAAACTGGTATGACACAGTGTATCCAGGGATGGCTTCGTAAGGAGAGTGGTCGTTAAAGTCGGTCTCAATTCCGTTGACACATTTCCTGTAGTTAGCGAGGTCTTCACATTCACGGGAATGGACAGGGACAAGTGCGATTCTACGGTTCTTCAACATCCCTGTTAGCAGAGGATCGAGGAGCAGATGCTGTATCATTTAACAATGATGTTTCAGACCAGGGCCCGTATTCTAGATCGACTTACGAATTTCTTATCGCCATGTTTACATAAAAATGACGTCAAAAGAGCGTAAGTTACGATTTTTTCGCAAGTGCTATTCTCGAAACATTTACGATACGAACATTCGTAAATATGGCGTATATTTCATCGCAAAGTTACGCCAACGCAAGAGGTCGCGTAACTTTTGTGGTACTGCATTCAGATGGAGATTTCTCAGTTATTTGCTGTTACAACGTCGCAAAAACACATTAGTAAATTGTGTGTGATTTAATGACACTAATGTGTGTTTGTCAATTTTTTATTGACTACTGAAATTGCATAAATACCGTCTTTGAAAGCGGCGCCGCGCCTACACTACTAAACCAATGCAAAATTCCACAATAAAAAGTAAACGAGCGGGACTAGCCAACAAACGGACCGATTAGTAATTCACAGCAGTAATTTATAGATTGACTGCGTGCTACACAATTGCTATTTGTGTAGGCACGTTTAATTACACTTGAAACTACAATTTATATCTCAGAAGACCACAATATTGCAGACATTAATTCGATGGCATGAAAATATATATATTAATGTAAAAAGATGTGTAAAAAGGACACTATTTCTTTATATAAACATATTTCATTTATTATGGCCATGGGATACATATTTTGCCAAATTTATGTAATGTTTCATATGTACATTATGTTAATGTTCCACCACATCTACATAAAAATGAATAGGTAAGTAAGCTTGGCTGCCACTTTCAGATATATTTGCTGCTTGAGAAATGCTATATTAAGTGAATCAATATTATGACAACCCGTGATAGATTGCATCATTTATTCAAGCATTGACAAGACCATCCAAAACAAATATGTAACTATTATAATGTAAATGATAATTATGTATATAAATTATATATGCATATAAAATTAAATATATATATAGATACTACGATGTTTGAATACACCTACTTTTGAGTCTACAAAATAACATAACACTTGTAAATATAATGTGTGAGTACACCTGTATTGTTGAAATAAGTTTGATCTTGAAATAGTGCATATACACTAAACCTCAGGTATAACAATGTATACACACATGCCGACCTAGCAGTCATAGTTATGGAGAAATAAATGGTGTCTATTTTCTAGTCATAAATGGAAAATACTGTTGACTATGAAAATTACGGGCTGATATAAAACATTACTGTAAATCTTTGGCACATCCTATTTTCCAGGTGCCAATAATCCAATTTCTTTTCTCACCAAAACCGACTTACCAACAGAAGACATAACATTTATCTTGAACTTGTAGTTGTTTTACAAAATGTAACAACGGAATCAGTATAACGAAGATTGCTAACATGCTGCTTTTACCAGTAGATCTTAGAAAAAACAAAATAACTGATTTTTATATAGTTTCCAAAGCGATTGATCTGCATCATAGAAATCCTTTATATAATTTATTTTGAAAAATAAATACCACTGTTAACAATTTATGCAAACAATGGATAGTAATGAAAAGTATTATAATAATTCCAGATGTCATAGGAAAACAAGAAACTTGTCGGTATAATGAGGTGTCCATACACGAATTAGTATTTAATGTATTTGATGTATAATTGATGTAATGTGAATTTATGGTGGTCTTCGTGGTGTTCATAGTATGTTCGAGTTTCAATGTATCCTTGAGACATTGCAAAGAGAAGAAATGTGCCACATCCACACCGAGCATTGCAGAACATGATGTTAATACAATCAAATGTTGTTGTCACTGCAGCACCAATACATGGTGCAGCACAGGCTACCCATAATTCGTAGATTGTTTAGCCACTTTAGATTTTCCTTTTCTGCAGCTACATTGTCTTCTTGGTGCTGCATCATGTCCAGTTGTATCTTTTTGCATCTGTTAATTTCAAGATGCAGCAGTCATTCCAGTCCATCAATTTTCTTTCTGAAAACACATATGTAGCACATCATAAATATGTTATGTTTCATTTTTAAATACAACCGTATTAGACACACCATATTTTACTGTGCTACTGGTGATACCTAAACATATATAATAAATGTAGGCATAGTATACATAGTTGTACTCTTTAGTGTCCATACAATACACGGGCAAAGTAGATACTACCCAGTATTTATAAAATGTTATAACATGTAAAAAAAACTAGGCTGTACCAGACAACAACACCACTGTTAGAGTACACTATTGTGTATTTTGTGTATATTTCATCATACCATAACCACATATTGTAACTTACCTTTCATTCCCAAAGGTTTTTAGCCTTTGGGTGTGGTATCATGGTTATTTGGTAGATGATGCTGGATGTGTGCTGTAAGTACAGAAAATGTCATTGTAGTTGTTTTGTAGCAATAGTGTGTATTGCATTGATTTGTTATGTCATTATGCACTGGGTACATGAAATACTGTTCTTTGATAATCTTTTTTCCTCACTACTAATAGCCCTATACATAGACACATCATCTAACATATAGGACTCCATATTCAGGGGCGGATCCAGAGTGGGTAGTCTATGGGGGCACAAATTTGAACAATAGTAGAGGGAGTGCATGTATAAATGACAAGTTTTATCCTATGATGCTTTGTGCTTAAATACGCATTGGTACAAAATAATAAATCCACAAAGAGCTTATACATTTACCGAAAAATCTCCACTTTAATTTCAATAGTATTTAGGCTTAATACGACAATTTAGCACGTAATTCGTTAACTAATACACGCCCTAGGCCAATTACTAGGGGCCTGCTAAATGAATATTTAATACAAGTGCACAGCCACAAGTTACTATTATATTAAACCATCTACTCACAACATTACAAGTTACAACAAACCACAAATCTGGAATTGGAAGACATATGCCTCCTTGGTCACGCCCCTTGTTTCCGGTTACGACTTACGAAGTTACAACTTTGAAGTTTGAGTTTGACTGACTTAGTCTTAGTCAAGTTAGTGACAGACTAACGTCATGCCATGGTCATGGAATGTGCGCTAGTAGAGCGATAGAAACACCGAGTGATCAAACTAAGTCTCACCTTCGCCGGCACGATTTGTTGGCTGACTACATAGTACCCCCAAACAGTGTTATTACACTCAAAGATAATATAATTACTTAAATAAGCATACTTACTGTGACGTGGCTCTGGCGCCTTTGCTTTCTTCGGACTTTTGCAGTTTTCCACCGAATATTGGCATTATTTATTGCCCATGCCAGTATACTTCAAATCGGGATTTGCCTTTCCTGCAATGTTCGACATACGCTGTTTGGCACCGTCAATCGCGCAAATACAGTTGCACAAAACTGTCATCTTGAACTTGCTTGATTTTATCGGAAAATTGCGAAAAGAAAGACAATTTATCGCTGACGTTGTCACCCACGAACTCTTTTCTAACTTCCATTTTGTGAACTGCGTCGAACCTGCGCATGTGCGGCTATACTATGACGAAGTAGGCTTACAGCGCATGCGCAGCCCAACTCGCGGAAGAATAGCTCTCCAAATCTGGGTTGCGGCAACCGGAAGAATAACCATTTCGTTATTTTTTATATTAGCCGCGGATAGCCTGAAATATTTTGTATTTAGCCTTATCTATTAGTTTCATTTAATCTGTTGAACAAATTGGTGCTGCTTTCCGATGCAAAATATGGTTTTGGGCCGTTCAAAAAATCGTCACATTTGAAAGTTCTATGTCTTGCGCGCATCACTGGAGCGCGATGCCAGATGCAGATCGTGAGTTAATATGTTTCTTTGAATTAAAATTTCTACAAAACCAATACTATTTATATCATATTTAAATAATATCCTTGTCAATTCTGCAATACTTTGTTTTAGATTTTTATTTGCTAATTGTAGAAATATGGCCCATGCCAGCCCATGCTAGGGGGCAAAGATTGGTTGTCTTATCCTTAGGCCAGGGTTGGTTACTGCTTACCCTTGGCCTTGGTAAGGTTAATGCCATTATTTATGGTTATGCTTTTATTTATATTTAGAAATAATATAAATTTCATTATGCAATAATTTTAATTAATTGCTGTTACTTATTAAATCAACAATTAGTTAGAAAAGTTGTTTTTGAAGTCAAATACGTAAATTATTTGACTTAATTTGTTTTTAAAAGTGTTTCATGATAAACAGTCACTGCACAACATTTTGTAAAGCATGTTGTAATATAAACCATAAATGCCTTGATCAGTTGTAGCATCATTTCTTTCATTGTGTGACAACATGCAATACATTAGCATCCCAGTTATACATTTACCACAGTTCTCAAGTATCACAATTATTATGAATTTATGTGTGACATAATGCATTATTATAGAATTTCACACTGCTCTCTTGAGTAATAGAGGCAGGGATATGAACATTATTTCACAAAATTTGCATGCAGAATCAAAACAGTTATCATAATATGATACACGGTGGCCTTTTATTTCAGATGCTGTTCGCAATTACATGCAGTGACACTGATTTTATGCTAACCTGTGTCTGACAGTTAACTGTGAAGTTACCGGGCCACAGAGTCGTCTGAATATGACAACCATCACCTGCCTGCATACGTACACATTTAATCTGACTGATTGTATATCTGATATCTACATTGAACACTGTCCACTCAACACGACATGAACATTACTTATAGACAACATGTTGAAAAACACAATGTTATTTCACAAGATATCAATGTGAACGTTGCTGCACAGATCTTGCAGCCTACTGGCATTAAATTATGAAACAATCAACTTCCAATATTACAAAAAGACTATTATGAGCAGAGCAGGCTTTTTCATGGCTTGCCTCCCATGTGCCATGGGAGTAACGCAGAAAGCAATCTTGCATTTGGTGCATTTGGATTCAGCGACGGAATACTGTGAACAATTTATTAACATTACTTCATCAAGTTCATGTTAAAATGCAGAACATTACATCATGAAGCAGTGACAACTGATTACAGGTGTGTACAGAGCCTGCAGCATTCATCCACAGACTTGACTATTGCAATTTCCTCCTTTATAATATCGCTAACAAGGATATTATAAAACGTCAACGTGTCCAAAATTGTCTGGCAGGGGTAGTTACAAGATCTCGTTGTTCTCGCTCTGTACCATTAAGTCTTTGCATTGGCTTCCTGTACGATATCGTATAATAATTAAGATATGTGTCATTACATACCAGACACTGCTCCTGTGAGAAAACCTATCAAGCTTCGATCATCTAGTGCTGACCTCCTTTTTGTTCCTAGAGTCAACACAAACATTGGAACTAGGGCTGTTTCTTTTGCTGCACCTATTTGAGTAACAATCAATTAATTTTATTGTGCACATGTTTATTGAACGCGTAGTGATTACGACAAGTTTCACTCGTGTCTTAGCCAACCATAGAGTGATAATTATCTGGATTGTCGAAATGCAAGTTTCAATGTTGAACAGGGGCACAAGTTTAAAATAAAATATTCACTCTAATTAATAACTTATGTTACACCTAAATGTGTATTGTTTCCCTTCGTAACGTCTCCAGCTAGTGGTGCGCGATGTTCATTGGCTATCTCGCAGTTTACTGATGTGCCCTGCCCAGGTCCATATATGGCAATGGTGTCAGAATTGTTACAGTTTAATACAACCTTTGTCTCTAGTATTGAGGACAGGTCCACTAAATACAAGCTGAGCAGGCAGCGTAGTTAACAAGAGGTAAATGTGTTCTGTCTCGCCTTCTTTTTATATCTCAAACAATATATCTTACTGAAAAACTGCACCAAAAAACATTCGCTACTCTATGACTAAGGCGTATAAGTATGCTTGTGCTCGTCTATGTGATTTCTTTGCATAGGTAGTATGGTCGTGTATCAACAACGTACACCGGGCTGAACAGGCATAAGAAATAAAAAAGGAAGTTTATTACACAAGTGGCGTCAAAAAAAGAACTAGAATGCGTATCAATCAAAACACTTGCGTAAGGTAATGATGATGCATGAGCCGCGAGCAGTGCTTCAACGTTTTGCCTAGCGACATATATAACTATATAGAGGCTAGTGTGGATGGTCATGACCACGCAGTAACTGTGTTACAACATAATTAAATGCGTTAATATGTTGGAAGCTATTTTTATACTTGTTGCATGTAAACACTAAAATGCGCGTGCTTTGTGTACAGCGAACAATAAGTCATTGATCAAATTGAGCCATTTAATATTATTTATAGTTGTTCTTCTCGATATCTTAGTGTTAGAACAGCATTTTTTTCAACGAAGTCATTGGTAGTTTGCACCTACTGTGTTTGTTGATTTGGCAAATCCAGTGCAGTATATTTGTCAAACAGTGATAGGTTGTGCTCAGTGAAAGCCCTACAGAAATTCATTGGTGATACGAACTAAAGTCCAGGTTGTCTATATCAATCATCGTTAAACAATAATAAGCCAATTTCATGTTGCAGACAATCTCCCATAAGAAGCAGTGCGTTAAACGGTGTAATCCCGGCTCCCTGGTAGATCTACAACACTATTAAAACAACGTTGAACGTTTATACTCTATGTTTAGAGAACCAAAATCCGCAAGGACGGTATTATTACATATATGGAGGTCCCCCTCTTTAGAACTGTACAAATTAATGAACATAATTGCAGTGTTTCCCATGGGTAAAATGATGGGCGAGGTGATAGGTGTGGGCTACGCGAACGCCGCAGGGGCGAAGCGTTGCTACGGGGGTCTGGGGGCATGCTCCTCGGGAGATTGTTTTAAACTGGCTTTAAAATGGTGCATTCTGAGGTATGTTTGAACCTTTACTCTTGGATATAGAGGGGAATATATAAAACAACAAGACACTACTTGTAAATATAGTAATCATGATTGATAAAAGTCAGTAATCATGATTGTTTCATCGTGTTGGTTTCCTCTTTACCACTGGTAGAAATAATGAAATCCACAAGTATAGGACACATCACGCTGAGGTATTGCATGTACCGTTTTCAAACACCAACGCATTATACAAAACCATTAGACACAATCGTGTTAAACTGTGGGACTATAAGGTTTATCAGTGGAATGTAGGCCTACTTAGACATTTGTACCATTTAAATGTCAACTGAAGATATTTTTGCAGTAAACAATATTAGTGCCTTCGATAATAACATTCATTGTTACAATCGTGATGTGTATATTCAAGAGAATAGTATTGCTGTGATTTGTGCTGCTCTTTTTGGTTTATTTTCTTTAATTGCACAACATGTTCTTTTTGTTAAATAATTGTTCAACTTGCACCATGAAATTACACATGTATGTCATGAAATTACATATGAAATGTATGCATTGAGAGGGAATCCAAACACTCGTAACTTAGCACCCTCATTATAGGAACTACGATACTATACGAATACAACATACCATTGAATATATTGCATCGTAGTTTCTATAATAAACCATCATCACCATCATCAACGACCACCGACGGTTAGGGATAAGTGAAGTGAAATATCGCCACACACACACTGACGTGGTACTTACGTGGAGTTGTCCCCAGGGGTGTATCCGTCCATAGCTGCGACTGAGTCAACCCAACGAGTTCCCCTCGCACGTTCGTTCTCTCTGCTAGATGCTGGTGCAACTGAATCGTGCACTCGTCGATGCAGTGATATACCCTACGTCTGGTTGAAACGTCGTCACGCATGGCAGAGTCGCTCTTGTTCTGGATAACGACGGCTTTATATATGACTGTGCACCGTGACGTTCGCGATAACTGAAACTTTGTTGTCTAGGCTCCAAATGTAGGCTAAAGTTCTGCCGTTGACTTCGATCATGTTATCGCAGCCATTGTTGGTCTTGCAGGCTGCGAATATGCTCTTTATTATCATATAGACGTTTGTCGATACCAATTACAGATAATGAAACTTGGTAAATCGTTTACATAAAATCCAATAGTAATTCACAGAATAAATTATTTTTATCAAATATATGTAATTATGCACCCAGTAACAGATTTTTGCTTAGCCGTTAAGGGGTCCACTTTTCCCCGATCTCCGCTAAGGGTCCACTTTTCCCCGATCTCCCCTAAAGGTAACTTGTGCATCTTAAATGTCAATCAAGATTTGCCGTATACAGTGTTTTAATTTCTTTAACGCTGGCTATTTGTTCGTCTAAGACATCCTTGTGAAATTCTTCTAAAATAAGTCATAATTAGTTGTAACTATCCCGAAATGAATGAGAAACGATAATGAAGCAATCAAGTGACATCGCCACTTTGTCGTAGTAATTTTTATATCCCGATTTCGGACAGTTTTTGTGAAGATTGTAAATGATTGTTTTTTTCCCAAAATGGGATCGAACAACGAAGTATTGTTTCATAGATTGGATTACTATATATCCGGTGTCGGTTTTCCACAATTTAAAATTTGATACCGACCTTAGCAGCATCACTAAGGCTGATGTCGATCTGTGGTCAGATTAACTCGGATATTTAAGATGAACCCCCGCCCGTATCGTAGCGCAGAATGCTCAGATTCACCATGCCCTGTTTAAAACATGCTGCTGTTGGTAATAGCACCATTCTTCAACAGCTAACAAAGCTCAACAAAACACCGTGACGACTATCTTGAAATCGGTAAACCATATCAGGATTCAATGCGGGGACCCTGTGTGTGTGCGTGCCTGCGTGCGTGCCTCCCTGCGTGCGTACGTGCGTGCGTGCATGTGTATGTGACCATGGTGTATGTACATGTTAAATGTTACACTGCCCGTGTGAAATAAACCTTAAAACTCTGGCCGTATGTATATTTATAAGCATGAATAGCACTTGTGTTCTGTCGAAATTAATTTTAGTTGAAGTACGTTTGTATTCAACCAACGGTTGATATCCGGAATGCATTCTTCAAAGTTCAAACTGCCATATGACATCACACATGTTGGGATCGTGACATTTATAATATTACATATCGTGGGCGAAAATATGTAAATATAGCCCATGTTGTCAGATGCTGGCCGTGTTAAATGGTAAATGTTAGCGTGAACGCGGCTGAAATGGCGTCTCCAATCATAACCGAGTGATTCGTTTTTCCGAGATTCTCAACTAATTACTCGTTGCCCCCGAAATACCAATCTGGTTTGACATATGTGGTACGAACACTTGGTGATAAATCGTGTCATATACCACATCAAATCACACTAAACCAGACAGGAGACACTAATAAAGTACCAGTCAATCTCGGCACAGTGGCGTTGAACAAACTTGAATTATAAGAAGACCTGCAAGAGGGAAATCAGGTGTTTGCGAAGTATGGGGTGAAGATTGCTTTGGAGAAAGCACAATTGGTGTGAATGGACACAAAAACAGGGTGTGAACACCATCTTGGAGGTGAATTAGATCAGGCGGCGGCGGGTGGCTTGATGTACATGCGAATGATACTCGCACTGTCAGGTAGTGATTCATACTAATGAGAGATGATACTTCATATTGTTTTAATGGTAATTGAATTTCAGAGGCGCCCTCTTGTGACCAGCTGTATAAACCATTAATGAATGGCAGTTGCCAATTGCCACACATTCTAATGATGACAACCATGACAGTATAAGTATATATCTATTTATTTAGGTATCACCCAAGATGGTGCACTAGACAATATGACATATATACAGCATAGACATATCACCATAGCATGGTATACTGTATGCAAACATAAGAAACATTGTTTTCAAAACAGAAATGGAGGATGTTATTTTTTCTCGGACTAGAAAATGTAATGAAAATGCAATTGATGATTCATTAGTTGTTATATTGTACTAGGTATAACTAGTTATCTGTACATTAGTCAGAACAATTTCTTAAATGCATAATTATAATTTAATAACATATTTTAGTGTACAATATGCATGTTTGTCTGAAATTGCCCAACGCACACCCTTCTTCGCAATTTGTGATCTCATCATTAGGCCTCTTATGAAGCTGACTGTATCTTCAGGAAGATATTGTTGCAACTGCAACACAATTCTGTCAACGTTAGCATGCCTGCCCTCCCTATATTTACAGGGTGGCCACCTTCTTCTTCATGCGAAGAAGCCTAGTGCGCAGTTTTCCATTCTAGGCCTTCATCTGTCTCTTTCTTGAAAATAACTGCCTGGTCAGGTGACACTTGCTACGAAGGAGCAGCAGCAGCAGCAGTCGCGGCAGCAGGCCCAGAACATGCAGTAGGGTAATTCGCTGAAAAATATTGTGGCGCTTGATTAGTTTAGTTTTCTGCGTAACAACAATTATACGCACTTAGATTTAGTGTTAGCCATAGGGTTTCAGGTCAGGGTTTAGGTTAGGTCTGTAATTAGGTTTAGGTTATAGTTTAGGTTTTCCGTTCAGATTACCAGTAATGGTAATGACAGTGCATTATATCAATGCATCGTAGTTTCTATAATAAACCATCATCACCATCATAATCAATAACAACCACCGACGTTCTCTCTACTAAATGCTGCCGCCACTGAATCGTGCACTCGCCGTTGCAGTGATATACCTTACGTCTGGTTGAAACGTCGTCACGCATGGCAGACTCGCTCATGTTCTGGATAACGACGGCTTTATATACGACTGTTCACCGTGACGTTCGCGATAACTGAAACTTTGTTGTTAGAGAAAAAAGTCTAGGGTCCAAATGTAGGCGAAGGTTCTGCCGTTGACTTCGATCATATGCTCTCAGCCATTGTCGGTCTTGCAGGTTGCGAATATGCTCTTCATTATCATACAGACCTTTTTTGAGACCAATTGCAGATAATGAAAATTGGTCAATCGTTTACATAAAATCCAATAGTAATTCTCAAATGAGATATCGCCACACACACACAATGACTACACTCATTTGATATATTTATGAAATGTATCAAATTGACAATTTTGAAATTTTGTACATTAAATGCACATTGTCCGGTTCCACGGCCTCTGCCTAATTATAAGGCGTCTTACCCTTTTTCTTTGGAGTCTCTGGGGCTGCGGGTGGTTTTCTGGCTGGTCGTTTTGATGTAACCGTCGGTGGCGGATTGGGCACATTGAAGAGCTTTCTTGTTGGCCTTATTGAATTGCGAATCTTCGAAGTGTTCTTGACAAATGTGGTAGCTCGCGTCGATCTGAGATCTTCTCGGTGTGTGTTCTGCACCCATTTTTGGCTTCTGTAAATAAATAGACATGTCTCATTTGTAGTACTGACTCTAACTAAATATGCCGATGCTACTTGACCGGATATTTAACATTGAAGTTCCTGAGCGAAAGTAGTTGCAATAAATAATAATGATTAGTGCACTACAATAACCGTACTAACCGCACGTAACCGTAAGCCTTAGGCTAATATAATGACCATCACTGACCTTAGATGATGACCATCACTGGCTACATTAAATGTGTTGTAATCTAATCTGTCTTAGCTACTGGCGCTCAGATACGGAGCCAAAACTGTAGACAGCGGCACACCACACAATCATCACGTCTGGCAATGCAGTCGGTGATTGGCAATAATAGACTTATCGGTTCACATAGGAGCAAACAATGCATGCAGTACATCATTAATCGTGACGTAGCTGATCAAATTACCTTTGCGCATCCTTTGAGAACCTGAACATCGACACAACGCTGTTGTATCATGTGTTGTGACAACCTATGGCTGCACAAATATCACCACCATTAGTATATATAGCTATTTGTTCATACAGCTAAGTGACGCAACGTAGAGTAAACGAACAAACCCGGGTCCTCTCGATCGCGAGTCCGAAATTCTAGACACTGCATCACCACTCTTCATTAGATAAGAGTAGACCTGGTCTAACCCAAAGCCAACCCACTACACGATAGTGATGGGAGACTTTAATGCGCAAGTATGGAAACGAACAAACGTTTCGGAAACGGCAACAGGCAAATTTGGCCTAGGTGTGAGAAACGAAAGAGGCGACACCTTGGTAGAGTGGGCAACATGAAGAAAGTACAAAATCATGAATACCATGTTCCAGAAGAAAGCAGGGAGGAGATGGACATGGAAAAGCCCAAATGGAGAAACGAAGAACGAAATTTACTACATCCTGACAAACAGGCCAGACATGGTCACTGACGTAACTGTCATCAACCAAGTCAACATTGGAAGTGACCACAGAATGGTAATGAGCAACTTCAAACTGGATGTCAATCCTGAAAGGAAGAAATTGATAAACAAGAGACCACCGAGTGTAGATACCACACAAATCGGAAGAACAAAGATCGAATTCCAACTCGAACTGCAAAATCGATTCGAGACACTACAGGAATTAGACAACATCGACACCATAAGCGAAAACATCACTGAGATGATCCAACTAAGTGCGACAAGTGTAGCCAAAGCAATCAACAGGCATGAAGTGACGAAAATATCATCACCGACACGAGCACTAAAGAAGAAACGACGAGAAATGGTGGATAACGGCGACCGTAAAAAAGCAAGTACAGTACGCAGAAATATGCAAGACCATCAAAAAGAAAGCGAAGGAGGACATCAGAACGTACGAACAAGAGATCATACGAGAAACGAGTATGTCATCAAAGAGCCTGAACAAAGCAAGAAGAACACAGGCACTAGGCCGAGACAGACTGGTTACACTTCTAGACAAGCAGGGTAGAGAAATACAAGACCAAGATATGATCATGGAACGAATAGAGGAATTCTACACCGAACTATATGACAGTGAACAGGGTACCATAATTCACACCGACCCAAAAGAAGTACCAGAGATAACACCATGGGAGGTGGAAGCAGCGCTAAGAGATATTAACAATGGGAAGACATCAGGCAACGACCATGTAAACATTGAAACATTAAAAGCAGGAGATGATATCATCTCGAAGACACTGGCTACGCTGTATACTAAATGCTTATCAGAAAGACGAATACCCACCGCTTGGAAGAACGCAAAGATGGTGAATATTTTCAAGAAGGGAAATAAGAAAGACTTAAAGAACTACAGACCGATATCTCTGTTATTAAACATCTACAAATTACTCACAAAGATACTAACGAATAGGCTAGAGAAGACACTGGACGAAAACCAACCACGAGAGCAAGCAGTATTCAGAAGCAGGTACTCAACGACAGACCACACACACGTCGTAAAACAACTGAAAGAGAAGTGACGAGAATATAATATCACGCTCTGCATCGCTTTCGTCGACCACGAGATGGCATTCGACTCGGTGAAAACTCAAGCAATATCGGCCTCCCTTCAAGAACAGGGGGTAGAAGATGTGTACATCGATATCATGAAAGGCATCTACACTAACAGCTCGGTGACAATCCACCTACATAAAAAGAGCAACAAGATCAACATCAAGAGAGGAGTACGACAGGGTGACACCATATCGCCCAAGCTGTTCACGGCAACACTCGAAAGCATATTCCGAAGATTGACCTGGGAAACCAGAGGCTTGATGATAGACGGAGGATATCTCGGCCATCATCGCTTCGCCGACGACATAGTCATATGCGCTACTACACCGCAAGAACTACAAAATTGGCTGCAGGAGCTAGCTGATGAAATTGAGAAACAAGGTCTCAGGATGAACATCTCGAAGATAAAAGTGATGCTAGAAAATTACACAACAATATACGACGCAGATATAGAACGTTGAAAGCTACGTCTATCTGGGACAGCGATACAGGATCAGAGACAAAAACCAAGACAAGGAGATTCAAAGAAGGATCACCGCCGGCTGGACATCTTTCGCCAAACACAGGGACTTTTTCAAGGGTAACTCTGGAACCTGCTTGAAGAGACAAGTCTGCAACTCATGCGTACTTCCAGCGATAACATACGGCGCTGAAACATGGGCTATCACCATCCAGGCAAAGAACAAGCTAGCAGCCGCACAAACAAAGATGGAAAGAAGTATGTTAAACATCACATATCGGGAGAGAAAAATAAGCATCTGGGTTAGACAGAAGACAAAGGTCATAGACGTGATAGAACACATCAGAAGACAGAAGTGGACCTGGGCAGAGCACATTAGCAGACTACGAGATTACCGATGGACATCGCGTATCACAACCTGGATACCTTACGAAGGGAAACGATCTAGAGCAAGATCAGCGAGACGTTGGAGAGATGAACTAGACGAGTACTGGAGGGACACCATCTGGCATAGGATAGCGCAAGACAGGCATATTTGGAAACGACCTGCTGAGGCCTTTGCCCAACCACGGGACACTACGGCTGCAAAATGATGATGATGACCTGGTTTAAATCATCCTGGATTTTCTGTGGTGTGTTCTCAGTATCAAGACTCTTTCTGCATGCCCACTGGTACAATCGAACTGATTGTGTTGTGTCAGGTGACACCACCTTCTCCATATCCACCACATTCGCCACAAAATTCAAATGTGACAACGATGAGTATACTTTGAAGTCAGTCCTACTGTACGGAGCTGACATGTGGAGGACAACTAACACCACAATCAACTAAGTGCAGACATTTATTAACAACTGCCTAAAACAACCGTCCAGATCTACTGGCCATACACGATCAGCAACATTAACTTGTGGAGGAGGACACACCGACTGCCTGCCGAAGAAGAAATCAGAAGATGGGGATGGATTGGTCGCACGCTCCGGAAACCAGCAACAAACATTGCCAGACAAGCTCTGACATGGAATCCCCAAGACAAGTGAAAATTAAAGAGACCTGCCGAAGAGTACATATCGAGGGACCTCCAGGTAGACAACAGGAAGATGGGCTACATCTGGAAACAGCTGGAGAGAAATAGCCAGGATAGAGAACTCTTGAGTGGTGTTGACGGCATATATGTGCCCCGGGAGGACCCATGGGCATAAGTAAAGTAAGTAAGGTATAAGTAAACTGGTATGACACAGTGTATCCAGGGATGGCTTCGTAAGGAGAGTGGTCGTTAAAGTCGGTCTCAATTCCGTTGACACATTTCCTGTAGTTAGCGAGGTCTTCACATTCACGGGAATGGACAGGGACAAGTGCGATTCTACGGTTTTTCAACATCCCTGTTAGCAGAGGATCGAGGAGCAGATGCTGTATCATTTAACAATGATGTTTCAGACCAGGGCCCGTATTCTAGATCGACTTACGAATTTCTTATCGCCATGTTTACATAAAAATGACGTCAAAAGAGCGTAAGTTACGATTTTTTCGCAAGTGTTATTCTCGAAACATTTACGATACGAACATTCGTAAATATGGCGTATATTTCATCGCAAGTTACGCCAACGCAAGAGGTCGCGTAACTTTTGTGGTACTGCATTCAGATGGAGATTTCTCAGTTATTTGCTGTTACAACGTCGCAAAAACACATTAGTAAATTGTGTGTGATTTATTGACATTAATGTGTTTGTCAATTTTTTATTGACTGCTGAAATTGCATAAATACCGTCTTTGAAAGCGGCGCCGCGCCTACACTGCTAAACCAATGCAAAATTCCACAATAAAAAGTAAACGAGCGGGACTAGCCAACAAACGGACCGATTAGTAATTCACAGCAGTAATTTATAGATTGACTGCGTGCTACACAATTGCTATTTGTGTAGGCACGTTTAATTACACTTGAAACTACAATTTCTATCTCAGAAGACCACAATATTGCAGACATTAATTCGATGGCATGAAAATATATATATTAATGTAAAAAGATGTGTAAAAAGGACACTATTTCTTTATATAAACATATTTCATTTATTATGGCCATGGGACACATATTTTGCCAAATTTATGTAATGTTTCATATGTACATTATGTTAATGTTCCACCACATCTACATAAAAATGAATAGGTAAGTAAGCTTGGCTGCCACTTTCAGATATATATGCTGCTTGAGATATGCTATATTAAGTGAATCAATATTATGACAACCCGTGATAGATTGCATCATTTATTCAAGCATTGACAAGACCATCCAAAACAAATATGTAACTATTATAATGTAAATGATAATTATGTATATAAATTATATATGCATATAAAATTAAATATATATATAGATACTACGATGTTTGAATACACCTACTTTTGAGTCTACAAAATAACATAACACTTGTAAATATAATGTGTGAGTACACCTGTATTGTTGAAATAAGTTTGATCTTGAAATAGTGCATATACACTAAACCTCAGATATAACAATGTATACACACATGCCGACCTAGCAGTCATAGTTATGGAGAAATAAATTGTGTCTATTTTCTAGGTAGTCATAAATGGAAAATACTGTTGACTATGACAATTACGGGTTGATATAAAACATTACTGTAAATCTTTGGCACATCCTATTTTCCAGGTGCCAATAATGCAATTTCTTTTCTCACCAAAACCGACTTACCAACAGAAGACATAACATTTATCTTGAACTTGTAGTTGTTTTACAAAATGTAACAACGGAATCAGTATAACGAAGATTGCTAACATGCTGCTTTTACCAGATCTTAGAAAAAAACAGATAACTGAGTTTTATATAGTTTCCAAAGCGATTGATCTGCATCATACAAATCCTTTATATAATTTATTTTGAAAAATAAATACCACTGTTAACAATTTATGCAAACAATGGATATTAATGAAAAGTATTATAATAATTCCAGATGTCATAGGAAAACAAGAAACTTGTCGGTATAATGAGGTGTCCATACACGAATTAGTATTTAAGGTATTTGATGTATAATTGATGCAATGTTAATTTATGGTGGTCTTCGTGGTGTTCATAGTATGTTCGAGTTTCAGTGTATCCTTGAGACATTGCGAAGAGAAGAAATGTGCCACATCCACACCAAGCATTGCAGAACATGATGTTAATACAATCAAATGTTGTTGTCACTGCAGCACCAATACATGGAGCAGCACAGGCTACCCATAATTCGTAGATTGTTTAGCCACTTTAGATTTTTCTTTTCTGCAGCTACATTGTCTTCTTGGTGCTGCATCATGTCCAATTGTATCTTTTTGCATCTTTTAATTTCAAGATGCAGCAGTCATTCCAGTCCATCAATTTTCTTTCTGAAAGCACATATGTAGCACATCATAAATATGTTATGTTTCATTTTTAAATACAACCATATTAGACACACCATATTTTACTGTGCTACTGGTGATACCTAAACATATATAATAAATGTAGACATATTATACATAGTTGTACTCTTTAGTGTCCATACAATACACGGGCAAAGTAGATACTACCCAGTATTTATAAAATGTTATAACATGTAAAAAAAACTAGGCTGTACCAGACAACAACACCACTGATAGAGTACACTATTGTGTATATTGTGTATATTTCATCATACCATAACCACATATTGTAACATACCTTTCATTCCCAAAGGTTTTTAGCCTTTGGGTGTGGTATCATGGTTATTTGGTAGATGATGCTGGATGTGTGCTGTAAGTACAGAAAATGTCATTGTAGTTGTTTTGTAGCAATAGTGTGTATTGCATTGATTTGTTATGTCATTATGCACTGGGTACATGAAATACTGTTCTTTGATAATCTTTTTTCCTCACTACTAATAGCCCTATACATAGACACATCATCTAACATATAGGACTCCATATTCAGGGGCGGATCCAGAGTGGGTAGTCTATGGGGGCACAAATTTGAACAATAATAGAGGGAGTGCATGTATAAATGACAAGTTTTATCCTATGATGCTTTGTGCTTAAATACGCATTGGTACAAAATAATAAATCCACAAAGAGCTTATACATTTACCGAAAAATCTCCACTTTAATTTCAATAGTATTTAGGCTTAATACGACAATTTAGCACGTAATTCGTTAACTAATACACGCCCTAGGCCAATTACTAGGGGCCTGCTAAATGAATATTTAATACAAGTGCACAGCCACAAGTTACTATTATATTAAACCATCTACTCACAACATTACAAGTTACAACAAACCACAAATCTGGAATTGGAAGACATATGCCTCCTTGGTCAAGCCCCTTGTTTCCGGTTACGACTTACGAAGTTACAACTTTGAAGTTTGAGTTTGACTGACTTAGTCTTAGTCAAGTTAGTGACAGACTAACGTCATGCCATGGTCATGGAATGTGCGCTAGTAGAGCGATAGAAACACCGAGTGATCAAACTAAGTCTCACCTTCGCCGGCGCGTCGTCTGAATAGTAATCGACATCATACACATACGCAGGTGGTGCCTACTAACTGTACTATGTAACAGTGTAGTGAGGATACGTAGACGAAGCGTCAAATTCCTAATTCTGTAATTTAAACATTGACTGGCTTGGCTTGGCTTGGCCTTGGCGTTAATTCTGCCCCTTGGCCTGGGGCCTTGCTTGCGTTTTGTGTCTGTCATTTCCGTTCAAATGCTTCGCTAGCGTTAAGACCATTAATTATTATCTATGCATCAACATATCTCAATGGCAATGCTACATTATGTTCTGCATAGTAGCTATATTGGTTAATCACCAGGTTCCCTTGAACATTTGTGTACGTTATTCTTTTTCATGCACAGCCAGGAACACATGAGCAGCGTTAAAACGGTAAAACATAGCAAAACATCAGTGACCGTATCCGTTGCAACGTAAGCAAACCCTCGCGAGATTTTCGTACGCAAGTTCCGAATTTCTTAGCTGCGAAAATTCGTAAGCTTTTCGAGAATACCAACTTGCGAAATTTCGCAGCTAAGAAATAATCCGCCATATTTGCGCAACTTCTTACGTACGAAATCTGTTTCTTCGAGAATACGGGCCCAGAGGCCGACGACATCTCTGAGATGACAGCGGGACTTTGCACTAGCATAGGTAGCGACGTAAGGCTTCGTGACGCGAGTTCGCTGGTGCCTACGCCACTGCGATGGTGTACATACAAACGTACATACGTATATACAGGCATACATACATACATATAATAATATACATACACACACATGCGTACATACATACCGCCAATGTGAAGAGATTATACTATAAGTCTCCTGGATATGGGGCGATATACAACGGTTGGAAAGAAAGACTTTATTGCGCCAACAACACACACGAGGTCGAGCGATGATAAAGAGACCTACCAGTGCGAGTCTCATAAATACCGCTGGATGTCAGGGCTCCTGTTAGCGGGAGATAGTGTAACATAACTAACATATAAGCCGCTAGATGTCAGTACACTTGCAGGCGTGACCTCTTTTTCTCCTTCAGTGTGTTTAAAGTTGCATTCTGAGTGCCCCCATGTTTTAAATACAAATTTCCAGCTATAGTCAACATAATCCCATAAACTATATATCACTTTCCTCAACTCCCTATAAACTTGTTTTAACATAATATACCATTTTAAGATAAAACGGTGCAAAAGACGTATAATTGTATCCGCGGGACCCGCGGTTTTTAATGCGCTGATTGGTTGGACGGGAGACATTGATGTAACCTAACTCACATATAAGCCGCGTTGTTCCGCCTCGTTTCGCGGTTTACAGAGCCCCGGCACCTTGGAGCATCAACAATAACATGAACACATGTCATGTTCGATGTTGTCTAGGCAAAGTCAAGACGTTATTAGTCGTGTTAGTTGTATAATATACGTCATGTTCAGCAACAATAAATGCCGTGGGATCATAGCGTTTTATATGATTAAGAACGTCGTGTCACAAGATTTGTAGTAGCATATGTCAATAACAAGGAAAATATATTCTCTAGCTTCGAAGACAAAACAAAATAACATTGATTTCTGTTGTGTGCACTGACAATTCAGTATCCCTTTCGCATTGTGTCATTTGTTCCATTCTGTTTAAATGCGTCGGTGAAAGTTTATATTGAAATGCAGCTATACTTGTTATAAATCTGGTTGGTTTGTCATCATTCAATGTAGTTTTGAAAATATTGCATTGCCACGGAATTGCGCGACGCACGACATTGGGGTACTCTAGATGTATATCTTTTCGTCAGTA
Organism: Paraescarpia echinospica; assembly: GCA_020002185.1. Lineage (NCBI taxonomy): Eukaryota > Metazoa > Annelida > Polychaeta > Sabellida > Siboglinidae > Paraescarpia > Paraescarpia echinospica. The sequence goes on along the minus strand of CM034539.1, from coordinate 28,129,708 downwards.
AATGTTAATGAAAATCATTATGAGTGTTCCGTGGCGTGAATATTACTTTTAGCAAGTTTGTGACAGCCCAGGTTGTCATAACATTAATTTCATTTTTTTTTTTTGAAGGTATTTACTGTTAGTGCATTGACACATTGCAATTATTGTACAATAAAAATACAGGCCTAATTTTAGTCAATACCGTTGGTGGAAAATATAAAATACTAATTTTATTTTATTATATCAATTATATTATTAAATGTAACCAATAAGATGTAATTGTGATAATGTTTACTTCCCAGAATTATATAAATCATAATTGATTACACTCATATTCTAAGTTATCATACATTTAATTAGTAATCATAACTGATTACATTTGTGGTGTAATCACCTCACCCTTGGTATTGGCTTTTATATCAACTATAACTTCTCAACTCAAGTTCTATTTCCAGCATAATTATCTGTAAAGCTAAGGAGTATCCAGCCGTTTTTTGAAAGACACAACTTCATAAAAAATATCAAATTAAATAAATATATAAATCAAATACAGAAATAAATAAATATAACATTTAACAATCCAGTGAATAGAAGGGAACAAGTCACAAACAGGCCTGGGGTAATACTAATATGTAGTAGTGACAATTACAAACACTGAAGTAATAGTAACAGTAATAGGTTGAATAAAACACAATGTAATAGTAATAGGAAGCAATGTAATAGTAATTGACCTATTACTTTTATAGCACTATTGGACATTTCAAAGTTAAATTTTAGTTGCGCTTATTTGCGGTATGGTTATTTAATTGCATATGTATTTACAAGGAAACGAATATTCCACTAGTTTCACCAGGTTTTATGATTGCTCTTCTGTGAATCGTGGCCCTTAGTCATAACACTAGCAGACATTGGGACAGTGTGACAGCTGCATGGCTAAAGGGATTCAATGGTTCTTTGAAGTTGTCTCTCATGCCAACTATTCTTTTCACACAAGCCTGCATTGGTTTACTGTTTGTCCACAAATTACTAGGCCTAGACAACAGATGTGATAAAACCATCCTGATGTATTTGTGCCAATAATCAACTATCCACCATGCAGCAGTAGTGCAGTTTATAATTAAAATTCAAAAAGTTAAAGTTAGAGCGACATTGCTTTTGTCTTTCATTCCAATATAGTACTGGTATATAAAATATGTTCTATCTATAAACAGTGTATTTAATAGATAATACTAAATATGATAGTTATATTTTGTTGTACATATTGACGCATACTGTGTATTATACTATATAGTTTCGATAAAAAATATAATAATAATTGCTACAAATGTAATAGTAATATATCAAATTCAGCATGTAATGCTAATAGGAAGAAAAGTAGGTAATAATACTATTTTACATTGTAATGTACATTTCCCCAGGCCTGGTCACAAATGTAGTCAAATAGGTTTACTGTGAAAACGAATGAGTGTGATTACTAAAAAAACGAGTGTAATCAATAGTATTTACTTGTGCATGTAATTATGATTACATCGATAGCTTAGGCATTGTATGTACATCTTTTACAACTTTCTGGTTGGTACCATATATTGGATAGCAACAGCTGCAGTCAAATCTGACATAATCGGCATACCCATATTTGATTGTTTGCATTGCAATTGAAACCTATGCAACTTTCAAATAGGCCAACGATTACACACGGTTACAACTACAAACAAATATTATTCCATATACTGTATGTTACAAACACAATCTGATCCAAGAATAAAACTCATAAACGGTTTACTTATTATTCTGTGTCGTAAGAGCTACCTGTGCGATATGGTGTACTTAATGTCTCTCATGTGGGGGAAGCAGAAAATCAGGCAAAACGAAAATAAAATTAACCATGACATATGGCAAAGAAGAACTTTTTGTCAAATGATTACGATGATTGATATTTATTTCAATAATTCCTGCAAATACAAGTAATCTATAATACAAAGTAATAATATTGTGTAAAATGATGTAGATCAGTTACTAATAGGGAAGAGGGTAAAAAATAACAATAATATTATCCACAAAACAGCATGACAAAATACATCTAAATGTAAATTATCAGCATGTCAAAGAACACAAATTATAAACAAATATAGCAGATTAATTATACACCACCAAGTTGTTATGTTTATAAAATATATATTTTCCAACATACATGTAAGTTTTGTATATATCTCATTATCCCATCCTCGGTACTGCTCAATGCTCTTTACTCCTTACTTCTTGGCAGACCTGTTCAATCGAACACCATTTTGACTTATCTGGGAAGCAGTCAGCCACGCTGCAATTAATGCATGAAAACTATTCGTACACAAATATCCACCACAGTCCATCGGCAGCCAGTGATGGATATTTATTTATCAAGCTGAGTGAACAGTGAAACATCATAAAGTGAACAAACTTGTCCAAGTTTCGATACGGTAGCACAGGATTCGAACCCGGGTTCTCTCAGTTGAGAGTCCGAGGCTCCATTATAGCACATACTGTTTTGTTCTGTTGTTAAAATACTAGGCCATGTGACTACCAAGGCACTAACCCTGGTTACAAGTAAGATTCTCACAACATGAAAGTGTGACAATCTTATGACATTGTGAGCAACTTTCTTCACAAACATTAACAATGCTTTTATCCCACGTACAATTATAACTAGAGTAATATCAAGAGTAACTTCACACCAGTGAATCCAATACTAGTGATCCAGCCAGCAGCATTTAATATGTTAACTTATAAGTATAACTGTTAGGGCTTTGCAGAGTGACAGTCACGCAAGACAAATCCAGTTTAGTGGATATATGCTGAAGGTTCCTATGAAATAATTATGTCTGGAATGATTAATCTCCTACCCAATTTATGTTTTCCATGTCACAAGATTAACTGCATTGTGGCTGTGTCTTATTGTTAATATTTCCAACAACAACGCATATATCGTCCCTATAAATGGTTGTGTTATGCATGACACTTTGGTCCATGACATTCAAATTGATCGACGTCTTACAAACATGATACACTGGTAATTAAAAAGTCATCAACTGTAAAATGCAAAATCTATGTATGTTATTCAGTGAACGTGTCCACCTTGTTCTGTTCTTTTTTTCTCTTCTCGTACCACATCCACCCGTAACATTTGTTCTGGAAGCAAACTGTTTACGTACCTGATAAATATTAGATCTGATACCCATGTTTCATAACATGAATATTAACCTAATGTTGATTATATATATAGCTATTTATAGGCAAATATTGATCATGATATGCATTCACGTTTCTAAGATGCGTTACAAATGGTAATTAACTCAGCATGCAACTTTAAATTGTAAAGGCCAACGTTCAATATATACTACTAACTGCGGTAAACGACCGCACAACAAATATTAGAGTACACTGACCGCCATGGCTAAACGTATGTATATCAACGAAACAACGATCAGGACTAAACGGTTCAACATTATAAAGTATAGCCGTCAGCGGGTAGACTGCCCTCAAGCAAATAAACGGGGGATTATTCTGTCCCAGAAATAAACATAATAAAACAAATCATGCTTAGCTATTAGTTTCATTGTCTGTAATCAGGCGTACACTATTCCCCAGCAACGAGGATTATTCTGTCACACAAATAATATTAGAACTAACACGAATGTTCAGATCACTGTAGTTGGTCTCATAATCAGCAAACCACGTGGGCCTATGCAGCTGACGTTGATAACGACGCGGCGCCTCCGGCACATCGTCAGTATCTTCTGCGTCTTGTAGAATGCATCTGGATGCGTCTTGGACTGGGCGGGTATCTTCTACTGACGCACAGGGAGACTCGTCGACTAGTTGAGCGGGAGTAGATAGCTCAACTGGCACACAACTGGCACACGTCAGCGGTATATTGAGACAACGTTCCGGTCGAACCCAATGTATCTGCGTCGATGAGCGATAATCGCGACGCGCTCACCCAGCTCGGGCCATCCTCGAACAGCGGTCTCACAGCGACATCGTCAGAAAGCTTGACCGAATGCGACTCGTAGCGGCCGTCGGTAAACGTATACTGCCAGGCGTCGTCATTCGCGGAACCCGTTCATCCGACTTCTCGATCGTTTGCGACAGGGCAAGACCTCTCGATCGAATTCGTAGCGGCCGGCGGTAAGCGTCTACTGCCTGGCTTCGTCTTTCCCTAGCTTCCTAGCACATCCATCCATTTATTGACGAATTTCGCCTAGCACACGAGTACGAGAATGCTTAATCCTTTGGTTTTGGTGCGCCACTTAGCTCGGATTGTCTAAGGATATTGGCGCTTAAGAAGTTATTTATTATTATTCAGTTGAACGCATTCAACTGACTTCGCAATCGTTTGCGACCGTGTAATCATTGAACGGACGCGACTCGAGAATTCGCGGCGTACAACGGCAATCGTCAATTGCCCGGCATCATCACTGTGTATTTATATTATGGTAGTTACTCTTAGATACTTGGCGCATAGTGTTGGGTCGTGTAGCGTTATAATCCACCTTAGAAAGTAAGTGGAATTTGATAATTGAAAGATTCAGTGTTATTGTTTATTATGTTCTATTAAGATTTGGTTACGGGATTTCTTTATTCTGTTTATTTTGTTAATCGAGATATTTACCAAAAGGAAGATATTTTGTAATAAAGTTTATTAAATTTCCCTCGTTCTTTGTTGCTTGTTCACGATAACTGTTCTTTCTCATATGCGTCGACCTTGATATATAAGAACCCTCCTAGACTGAACCATCTAGTGTACAGAGACTTCGCTAATCCGTGACAATGTGCATGATGACTTGCTGGTGAAGGGGAGTTTTGCACAGCCATTGATGATATCTTGAGTAGACACTCTCTGAACTACACAGTCTTCCATTTGTATTGTAAATGAACAGATATGGCATGTCGAATCTTCAGAAGTAGCTGCATTACGGCTTACAAAATCTGATGGGACATTGGCCGACCCTCCAAGATGTCTCACCTATGCTTGGTAACGGCAAACTCACGACAAGTACGTTGATACACGCGGGCTGGCGGAGAATTTGTACGCAAGGTTTACTGACAGTCATGATGGACACCAAGGTTTACTGACAGTCATGATGGACACCTTGTGTTTCGACTGAATGATGTAAGGATTTAAATGAGTCGTTGCAATGGCGATGGAAAGGGCCTCTACCTCGCATGGTAGCCATGTGACATGTTGCCAACGGAGTTTCGCACTGAAAAACCCTGCAAGCAATGGTTTGCTTCCACGTATCACGTACATTTGATCCCCAGTGCCATATGACGTTACCGCGCCATCGGTTATAATCCACTGTTGGTGATCAGGTCGTTGGACCACTGTGCTATTAGATGACAGTTTGTTCTGGGCTTGACTGAAAGCTGACCACTCAATACGATATTGGGAGTCGCGTCCAGCAAAGACGTTTTCGAGACGTGACAGGATACGAGCGCATTCTGGTTGTACCCTTGACAACACCTTGTATGCGTCAAGAAAGGACCTCATGGCCCGGAGGGGAACATGATGAGTGTGTAGCGATGCGGTGAGGTCTAGCCATAATCGTGCCGAGGCACCAGGTCCATCCCAGTATTGCGGCGGTTCTTGGGCAGATGACCGTCTTTGATGCTGATAAGTTCGTCACACTTACCTAGGGCTTGAAAGCCCCTTCTTCACTTGTGAAGAAGCTCAGACGGCGTGTCTCCTCCGTAATATGGTGTCGCAACATTAGCATATTTCGTGGATTGACGAGATAATGGGATCTGGTAAAAGCATTTGCAAGATCCGTGACCACAATGTACTTCAATTTGGCAATGTTGCGAAGTGTAGAATCTACGTTCGGAAGAAGGGAAGGTTGTGGTTTGCTATATCTTCCCACGTCAGCGAATGTGGTGATTAGTCTGAAACACCCAGACCAGGAATATCGGATTCAGGTACTCAAATGTGATGCCAGTAACTTCCGGTTTGACGAATACTCCTTTTCTTTCGAGGGCATTCAATTTCAGTTATAGCTGGTTTGTCCCGTGAGTATTGTGCAACACGACCCTTGCGTTGTGGAGGCTGGACGCGACCCATATTATGACAGCTTGAAATGGCCATGCAGCACTTGATGCCTTTGAATGCTGGATCGAAGACGTTGTCATATTCCTCCAGCAGGGACCGGAACTTTCCCCTTACAGTGTCATCCAAATTACTATCAGGATCAAAACGAACGGTCGCAGAGTGAGATGAAGTAGTTGAAGGTGAATTCTGGGAAGGAACGTTTACACTGACGCTCTCTGATTCGTTCTGTTTCAAAAATCTTGGCTCATTTGTCAGGTTTGGGATGCGGATCTTCCCAGCTGCACTTGAGATGATACGTGAGGTGGCCATAATTGTGATGGCTTCTTGTGTTTCAAACTGGTTGAATCGATACGAAGATTTAGCGCAAATTACTCATCGAGTGATGACAAGTCATTCGGTACAGTCACTTCGACATATTCGCCCGGCTATATCGTCGTTCTCTCAGCAGGAGCCCTCAGTACACTCGAACGTCGGACGGTGGAATGATTCGGCACATTACCATTCAAGCCGTACAGGTTATGGAATGGTGTCAATTCGGTGTTCGATAACCTTCTCTTTTGTACTGGGGCCAAACGCCTGCACTTCAGCTTCTAGATCGTCCGTTTTCCCCTTGTCAGATACGTGCGATCTTGATCAGGTAAATACTTGGAAGCAGTCAGGAAGTGTTGGTCAGTTCTGCCTGCTTCTTTAAATATAGGGCACGACTTGTCTATTCGCTTAGCTCCCGGACTCAAATTGAATCTGGTCCCCGGCTGTCTGGAGAACCGTCGAAAATGCGATGCTGGGGCTCGCATTACCCTGGCAGGTCCACCTGAATGCACTTCGCCATGCCAGGAAGACAAAGCTTGTGATATATCTGGTTTGATGGACGCGTGCATACATGACCGTAATTCAGTGCCGTAACGATATTTCATAAGTTTCAGTAGTTCGGGGTCAATCAATCGTAACCATGTCAGTACATTGAAATTCGTCAAATACTCGCGTTTCAACATGTTGCCTTCCACGAACGCAACCAGGCGTTGTACAAGTCCTCCGGCTTCTCTCCCGCCTCCAGTTGAATGGCAACAAACTTTAGATTATGTGACCCCGTCGACTGGAAGCCATAGTGAAGCCGTATGCTTTGCCATATGTTGTTGATCGACGTTGTGTTTCGAACGATGGTTTACTTGATAGCACCGGACAATAGTTCGTAATCTGGCCACATGAGCTCTCGAATGTTCACTTTTTGGGCAGCCGTGCGCCGATGTTCTGTAGTGATAGGTGCAGCACCATCTTTGAAGCCACGCAGCGGAGCAGTTTTTTTACTTGTTCCCCAGCTCATTCCATCGACGAGGAATGAGTAGAAATTTTGATCGAGGGAAAGGATATACAAAATGTTCTGCTTCCAATTCTCAAAAATATTGACAGTTTCATTTTTGCCCAAGCACCATTGCTTGTGCGCTCTGTAAGTGCTAGCCATGATGTGTGCTAACAATGTCACTTATCTGAACCACGGTAGATTTCCAATTGCCGACATGTGTAACTGCTCGCCCGTTTGTTTTGATGATTCTGTGATGGTTTTAAATGTTTTTCTTCTTCCAATATTAGCTTATTGATGGTATTACATTTTTCGCTTTTCTCTTTTCAGAAATTGGTCTTCAAATATGAAGAAGAAAAATACAAGGTACGTTTTACTGTCATCCAAGCCTGGAGTCGCACGTCAATATCTGATGGATAACTTTAGCCTGGTAACGGATGGACATCTTAAGAAAGGACACATTCTCTCCCTGTATTTCAAAAATGAGAAGTCTGCTGCAAAAACGATTCGTTTGTGCTGGTAAAAAACGTGGCGCTCAGTTCATTGTATCTCCCAATAACTTAAAAACTGTGACTAGTGCTCTTGGAATGTTCAATAATCTTCAGAGAGAGAATGTTATGGATACTTTCATATAATTTTGTGGTGAAGACTTCATTGCATTTCGCTTGGCTATTCAATCTGCTGATGATGACGTAGAACTTGATGATGATACACAGACATAGCCTCCTCATCTGCAACAAATGAAACACCCGAGCCAATGCCTGGTCCATCTATGTCTGAGGATGAAGTAGAGATTTCACTTGGGCAGATCACCCCATTAGTTAGGAAAAGATACGCCTCAACAACAACAACAAAAAAAGCGTCTTGATTTTATTAAAAATGTGCACACTGCTGAAAACCAGATACAGGGTGCACGGTGGATTTAATTGACAGGTAGTCCGTCGGACTAGCTGACTCAGAAACAACTAGTCCTCATATTGTTTTACTAGTCCTTAAAAATAAATCATACTGTGGTATCATATATGTGTGACAGTTATAGCACATAGTAAAAGTGGCTTTATTTCATAAAGAAAACAAGCCGTTTCCCATTTCAATTAAATGTTCAACTAAATGTGTCATTAATAGAAAAAAAGTACATGTGATTTCGTAGATCCAATTGCAAAGTTATCAGAAGAAATGACTAGTTTAATCAGGGGAAGCAAACAGGAGTCGTGGACAAGGCGATTCCAGCAGAATTTGAAGCCTGACGGCGACAAAGGACCGACATTGTCGGACTAAGTTGCATCATTTGCCCTATACTTTTCATTAGCGTTTTCTTTCCCGAAGCTGACTAAACAATCAGTAACATTGCTGGCGTTTGGTAACTTGCTAAAATAATCACCCAATGCAGGAATAACGCAACTACCATCACGACGGGATAGCACGTAACGATGTCAGTAACCCGCGCATGTATGTTTGTCCATGTTGCTCACCACTCATGGTCGCTAGGTGGCACTACCTATCCTACGCTAACCGGATGTAAACAGCCGCCATTTACATTCACTGCGTTCAGCAAGTTTCCGATCTGACGGTCGTACGGAATATTTAGCTGCCTGTGATAAAATGCTACCTTACTGTCTGATTTTGTTTTAATCCATCACAACACCCAACTAGCGTATACATAGCGTAAATTAATTTACATAATAACAGCTAGTCCGATGGGACTGCTCAACTAAACATGGACTAGTCCGATCACTGAAACTACTCGTCCGGGACGATCGGACCGGCCTTATTTCGCAGCCTGCAGATATAAGAAAAAAATGACAGCATACAACGATCAAATGGATGAGCAGAAACTGTCACAGATCAACTATCTAAAACAGGAAATTAAGCACAAAAAGACCACCATTTCGCTTATGGATGCCATCATTGTTCGACTGAAGAAAGATGTCAAGGATCGTCGTCAGAAACAGGCAACAGGAGAGGTGATACATGATCCAGGACATGAATTCAAGCAACTAAAACGTCTTCACAAACGATTAAAGTATTCAAACAGGGCTAAACGCATAGCATCTGTTTCGAGTCGTCCAATGACTGCGAGAAGAACTGGCCTCCTGGCATCTACGTGAACGAGGACTCTCCGCAGAGGGTCACGGCGAGGCGGTAAGAACTGCTACCACAAATGATGAAGGCCAGGGAAGAGGGCAAAATCGCGTATTTGTCATTTGACAAACGGGTGGTAAAGGAGCGACATGATTTCGCAAACCGTGGTACATGTTGACTATCCTGACAAATGTTGTTGTGATCACTTAACCATGTACGATACACCGCGTGATTATAATGAACACTGTTACGAAAACGATATTGATACTGATTGTTTGTTGTATATCGAGTTGCCCACTCAGTGTAAATACTATACCCCAGCACAATTTTCAACCATCTTTAGCAGTGCTGGCAAAAACCAGCCAAACAAACTAAGTATGATACACTTTAATACCCAGAGTTTAAAAGCTAACTGACTCAAGATTAAATACACTATCCAAAGCATGGATTTAAATGTCATATAATTGCTATAAGAGAAACGTGGCTTAAAGAAAACAGTTGGAATGGAAGTTAACTGTAACGACGTCGTATTTTCGAGTTACAAACTGTACTCTAATTCCAGAAAAAAAACAAGCAATTTGGTGGCGTTGCCAAATATGTGTGTGAATCTGTACTTAACAATTATCAGTCTTCTGATATTTGTTTAATGTGCATATCGTATGCTGTTGACGACTGTTTTGAAAGCATCTTTATTGAGATATAAATTATTAAACACGAAAAAATCAATGTCAGTTGTATGCATAGAGCACCGAATACCAGCATCAGCAAATTTCATGACAATCTGTCATTCATAGTGGGAAATCTCACATGCACATTTTCTTTTATATATGTGATGATTATAATATATACCTAATGCACTGCGAAGAGCAAGCTGAATTAAAATACTTCATTGATCTGGATTATGTCCTTTAATCATCAGGCCGAATAACATGCACGACTGATAGTATAATATATTACATTTTCTGTTCATAACTGTGTAGAAACAAAATGTGCGGCATTGTTTTAAGCGATGCTACTGGAGCCATTCTACAGTAACTTGTATTTTCTTGTCCCCAGTTTTCAATTTCCAAGAATAGCTGTATACAATGAAAGGAATTCCTTTATATGCTTGCTGTGTACCCCCTCAATATTGTGCAGTCACAACCACTGCAGAAATTAAGTAATTTTACATATTGTTTTCAAATTGATATGCTGGAATGTCTTGACAATAACGTGTCCCTTCTAGTATGTTTGGACTTTAATAATTGATACAACATATTTGTATAACAGCAGTACACTTGATTAAAGAACACCAATTTAATTTATTTAGCAATCACATTTCACCTAACTTGTTTAAGAATATGTCAATATTTAAAAAATACTGACTTTGAAAGTCTGTCCCCTGGATATTTTGTCTTATCCGTAACATCCCACGAACAATGCGACTACTTGAAATCGCTAAAACCGTAATTGTTGCAGCAGTAACATATTTCGCCCTCTTTTTGAAAGTGAAATGTTTGCTAGCAAAGCTTGTGATTTTCAAATCCAATGTGTTTTCGACGTTGTTTCGAAGTCGGTAGCGGACGTCGGGACAACGTCAACACCCTGCGTTGATACAACTTTCAAATCCAATGTATTTTCGACGTCGGTACCTGACGTCGTAACAACGTCGACACCCGACGTCGGAAAAATGTGGACACTCGATATCAAAACAACGTTGTTACAATTTCAGTTTGCCCGCTAGGCGGTTATTGTGCAATGGGCATCGTAAATTGCACCGAAAGAGCGAAGACGTACGTGTACTGGTTAGGGAACATAAATCAAATCCGTGACACAATAGAAAACTGTGCAGAGTGCAGACACCTAAAAGGTGTTAGCTGAGGGGGAAAGTTTACTTAAGACGCTAGCAGCAGTGTGTAGTACGCCGATAAGTGATGGATTGCCGTCACCGGTTGTCATACTGCAAAGTCGAAATCTGCGTATCAATCTACACCAGATGGAGCACATGCTACGACCACAGCACATTGATGCAGATATGGTTAGAAGAAAACTAAAAGCAATTAGACAGTCGACATCTGCGTCGATGCCGTGAAGTCGATCGAGGTTCCTGCGAGATCTACACCCTGGCGAGATCGTGAGGATGCTACACAATGGTAAATGGCAGCCGGCTACTGTCAGACGTTACGATCGGACGCCGTAGTTTTATTAGTTGGGGACGATAAGTGGATCGGTGTTACGACGGAATCGAAACCAGATCAACACGAAGTATCCAACTAGAAAGCAATTAAAATTGTAGTCAACGTGATATGGACGATATAGTAATTACTAAACTTGCCTGACGTGGTAGAATAAACAACATTCTTACTTTTGTAAAAAAAAAAGAGGAAATGTTGGTTTTTAAGGTAGTACGTGAGTTTGTCACACATTGGACTGGTTGGTATAGGAGACTGTGTACTTGACAGACTGCAACCCTGGTAGACACTATACAGGCTGTCAGTGGCCAGATTAATTATGTGTCATGGAGGGGCACGAGACTGCTTTATAGGCTAATTTGCTGTAATAAACAGGCAGTCGCCGAAATAACATAGCCACGTGTATTAGTACCAGTGTACGTTTTGAGTATTGCCTTCGATCATTGCTATTGCATAATGCAACGTTACTCCGTAGCAAGTAACTATATATATATATATATACACTATATATATATATATATATATATATATACACGTGACAATGCGCTCATGCAAATTGACGCAAATTTAATAGCAATTTCGAAAGTTCCATGCCAAGTATTGGTTTTAAGCCGATGCTAAATTAATTTATACGTTGTTTTTATTTTCTGTAAACGTATAAGTCCTTCTTGAAAATGCTTGCCCAGCCAGATAGTGGCGTCACCCAATGACCAGTTATGTGCTCGATTTAAAGATTCGAGTCGGCAGGACCAGGACGTTTTCTAGTTCTTTTAATCATGGCGTTGCAATGATGTGTGATGTTTCTGTATGTTTCTCGCAAATCGGGGTCAATCACCTTATGTTGTTGGTGCGGTGGTGCAGTCTCGTCTAGAGGTTCTACCCCGTTAAAACATACAACTACCAGATCTTGTGCAGCGACCGCATATTCCACGTACGCCTCTAAATAGCTGTGACAAAAAATCAAAATTAACCCTTCCCAACTAAATTGGTATCGTTGGAAAGGGCTTTGTTTTTATGGTAAAACATTTATTGACTAGATTTGTGACCCGTTTCTTAGTTTTATGGTGGTTTAATGTGTGCTCATGGGTCCATCAGAGGGGCAGCTAATTCTCTCTCTCTCTAGGTAATCATCGCAACCTAGTGATTCTCACCGATAACCCACATAATTTTTGGAAGGAATTTTCAGGGCAAAAACTTTGTTATGGAAGAGACAGCTGCAGCTGAAAGATGGAATTTATTTGACAATTTTGGAGGACTTACCCAAAAAATCCATAATTCCTCATGTAGAAGAGGAAGAAAAAAAACGAATCGGTGAACATAAAGAGTCATCCATACTGTTCTCGAGGGAAGTGCGCAAAATATGCTCCAGTTCCTCTGTACAAAAACAGTCAACAGTCACATAAGTTCCTTTACGTACAAAAAACACCAACATGAAAAACTGGTGCGGAGGTTGGCTAGTTTGACGTTCTTTGGAATGTTAATTAAGACTGCATAAAATCTCAAGAGACGAGATCTGCACAAAGTTCAAACAAAGAGATCTCATAGTGCACAGCATCAGCGTAAGTTTCACTCTGACTCCAGTATGCTATATTGTACGTACTTCCTTTCCTTCCTCTCAATTTGTCAACTCTTCCGTTGTAGACGGTCTTCTCTATTTTCATCCACATCGAACCAGACATGACAAAGGTCCCTGCCGACAATGGCACCCGTCAAAATGGCACGACAGTTGATCCCAACAGTAATTTATTATATATGGCTGATTGTTCGACCGTACTACCCACTGGCGATGCGAATGAAGCTTATGATAATTTATGATAATGTACAAATCACTTTTCGAAATATCTTGTCCAATTAAAACTGTGAAAGTTAAGAAGAAGAAAAATACATTAAACGAGAACCAAGGATTACTTCAGGCATATTAACTTCATCTCTATATAAAGCAAAGTTATTTCGAAAGAAATTAAACATACCTAATCCAGAAATCATCAATAAAAATATAGCATATTTTAGAGTCTTTAATAAGATTAAACGAGCAGTAAAATGCTTATTATACAGAAATACTAGAAGAACATAAGCACAATATCAAAGAAACATGGGCTGTACTACGACAAGCTATACATAAACAAAAATAAGTCCCCCAAACTACCTGAAACCTTCATCATAAACGACAAGAGAACACAACTTTAAAACAAATTACAGAAGAATTTAATATTTGTTTGTTGGAATATGTAAACCAATAAGCAACTCAATAGCTCTTCCAGTTAAGCAATTTGAAACACACCTAAGAGGAAACTATCCCGTACATTTTTCATGCAACCAACGCAGACAACAGAAATATAAATATTTGTACAAAAACTTAAAACTAAATGCGCTGAAGGTTTCGACGGTCTATCCACTAAATTACTGCAAGCGACCGTGCACAAAGTAGCCACTCCGCATGAGCATATACTAAACCAATCCCTTGTCACGGAAAAGGTTCCTGAAAACTTATAAACTGCAACAATCATTCCCGTCTTCAAATCAGGTAACAATAAACTGTTCAACAATTGTAGACCTATAAGTATTCTACCCGCGATTTATAAAATAATGGAAAACATTGTATACAATAGATTAATGATGTTCTTAAAAAAATATAACATTTTGTATAAACACCGACGTGGGTTTCGTGCAAAATATTCTACTCTTCAACGAATACTGCATCTGCTCAAGGATATGGCAAATGCAAACGATAAAATAACAAAAGACCCTACATTGGCTGTGTTTCTGGACCTTTCAAAGGCATTCGTTACAATAAATCATGATATTTTACTGTACAAATTAAACTTTTATGGAATCGGGGGAATAATCAGTAAATGATTTGCAATTATTTATAAAATCGAAAAGAAATATAACGAGATACACAAATGTCAATCATCTCCGAAAAAACATAGCAGTGGAGTGCCCCAAGGATCCATACTTGGACCAATCTTATTTTAAATTTATATCAATGTTATAACTAACTGTACGTCTCTGAATTTATTATCTTTTTGTAGATGACACAACTGTATACCAATCAGGTCCTCATAGTGATACTTTAATTGAGAGCATATACCAAGAATTAATACAATTGTACGATTGGCTTTGTGCCAATAAATTTTCATTAAATATACAAAACACAGACTTTTGCATATTTAGTCCACCGAATAGCAAATACCAGGTAAAAAACTGTAATAAAATAAACAATGAAAGTATTAATCATGTTGAAAAGGATAACAAAGAACAATCGGTGAAGTTCTTAGGAATACATATTGATAAACATTTAACATGGAGAAAACATATCAACATAATCAGTTCTAAAATATCTAGAGCAATTTTTGTAATTAATAGAATGAGACATTTTTTGCCACACAATGCTTTAAAAAAACTCTCTATTATACCTTAATACAAAGTCACTTAACTTCAGGTGTTCAAGCATGGGGCAACGGAAATGCCATAAGAAAGATAGACATTTTACACGCTATACGAATAATTAACAAAAACATACATAGAAGTCACACCAATCATATTTGTAAATCTGAAAATATACTTAAAAGCACTGATATTCACAGGTTGCATATCTCACTATTCATGTTTGACTATCACCATAATACACTACCAAAATCCTTCAAACATCATATACCAAACAAAATCTAGCAACTAATACCAGAATTAAGGGACGATGTAACCTCTTATATAGAGTTATATACAGAGAAGCCCAGAAAACATTGTTCATCTAAATTACCTAAATATCATTTTATAAATCTATGGAATAATCTTGATGATAAACTACAAAACGTCAAATCCAGACATAAATTCAAATTGTTATTATCCAATCAATATCTACACAACGATCTTAGCTATGTACATGGCCTAAACCCCAGATGTGCGGAGTGCAATTAAATATTTGTTTACTTTTTATATCCGCACAAATGTCTAATCATTGTTTTCTAACAGTAATTTCCTTCAATAATTCGTTTCCTTCTCCATGGCATCCCCAGTCTGTTGTCATACAGAAGATATCATACACTCATGATAATCATCATATACGTATGTGCAAATATATTTCAAAATATATGTTTATGGGGTCACAGGAATTCGGCATATAACATACCATGTGACCACCATGCAACACAACTTTATTTTTTAAATGGTTGTTTTGTGTATGTGTACTGTTATGTTGTTGTTGTTGCAAACTAAATTGATTTGGTTTGATTTGAAATGTCCTCAAGATCACTGAGGGACTTCTGCTCCAATTCAGGGAACTGAGCTTGATATTCTCCTGGCCTAAGAGTCATTAGTTTGTTTTCAACCTATTTTATTTCCTTTTCCTCCCCTTTTGCCGTTCTTGTGCTGCCCCCTTCAAAAGTTCGAGAGGTAGTTTCACACATGGATTCATGTTTTGCACGTCTTTTGGACGCGGAGAGCATGCCCATGATTTACTCCGCATCAATGTTATGCGACCTACACGACTCCGTCTCCCTCCTCAGCTGCTCCGAGATATTCATCTGGAAGTAACGCTTGTATTGTCTTTCAAGCACAGTTACTATGGCAGATATATATGCTTTTGTCAGCTCACAGCAGAGGTTTCTGTTTGATGGCTGGCTGAACACCTTTTAGAGTACTGCTCTACTCACTCAACTGCTCTCGAACGAAATCCCTGTCCCGAGACAGTATGCTGGCTGGGTCTTCTCAACATAGTTTCAAATCGGCGATCACCTCCTTCATAAAATCTATTACATCCACATGATCCGCCTGCGATTCTGCTGAGGAATAAAATGTCTTCAACCATGGACCAGAGAATATTTTGCCCAGAAGTCCAAGCACCAGCATCTCCTGCTGTGATGTCCCTTCTTGAAATACGACAGTATTCTCCCTTGCAGTCCGCCTCACGACACCGAAGAAGAATTCTTGGAATAGATCACGAAATTCCACCAATTTCCCACAGATGTGAAAAAGTATATGTAACCTGTTGCCTCGGTAATGTGTAGGGATATTCCTTGGTAACTTGTTGTCATCGAGGAAGGTGGCGAAACCCATAGGATCAGCCTTTCCGTCTTGGTAGCGCAACTTGTTAATCTGCAGCACCAGGTTTCCTGCCAAGCAATCCATACCAAATAGTTACCCCCTTCCCGTTTCAAGAGACTTCAGGGCAGAAAGACACGAAGTAGCCATAGTGTCCAAAGGATGTAAATGACAGTTCATTTCATTGAGGGTCTTATTCCATGTTTCAGAAATACTGTGAATGACTGCATGGTTGACAACTATTATGTATGTTACTGTATTGGATATATTGCTTATCATCTGCAATCCTGAAAGTCTTTTTCGTGAAGGTCTGCATAGACTGTGGCCAAATTATCCACTGCATCACACACATGGTCCTTATAATCGTCAGTTGTCCCCTGCTAACTGATCCACACACATGGTCTTTATAGTCGCCAGCTGCCCCCCTAACAGATCCACACACATGGTCCTTATAGTCGTCAGCTGCCCCCCGCTAACCGATCCACACACATGGTCCTTACAGTCGCCAGCTGCCCCCCTAACTGATCCACACACATGGTCCTTATAGTCGTCAGCTTCCCCCTAACTGATCCACACGCATGGTCCTTATAGTCGTCAGCTGCCCCCCGCTAACCGATCCACACACATGGTCCTTATAGTCGTCAGCTGCCCCCCGCCAACCGATCCACACACATGGTCCTTATAGTCGTCAACTTCCCCCCCTCCCCGCTAACTGATCCACACACATGGTCCTTATAGTTGTTAGCTGCCCCCCGCTAACTGATCCACACACATGGTCCATATAGTCGTCAGCTGCCCCCCCCCCTAACTGATCCACACACATTGTCCTTATAGTCATCAGCTGTCCCCTCATACTAACTGATCCACAGCCATTACCTGACAGTCTGTCTTTGTAGTGAGATGGATGCTGTTGATGTGATCGCCTTCTTGCGTTGTTGCATGAAAACCTAAAGTGAGATCCTTTGTTGACGTGGCCACTTCCGCACACTGCACGTCTGCGAATCTGCCTAATGCTCTCGTCATCTGCTGTGTAGTTGTCCTTTGGGGTACCTCTGTTAAAGTTTGCCGAGTTCTTTCGGCAAATTTCTTTATTAGCACTGGCATGTTCTGAGTTGGAACTTGGTTAACAACACAGTCATACACCATGACTCGTATATTATCATCATAGGTCGTGTCATCACGGTTAGTGTCTTTTTCTTGATTTTGCAATACCTTCACAACACTCTCAAGCTTTGCTTTATCATTCTCAAGTGATTGTACAGAGTTCTCATTGTTCTTCATCTGTTCTTGCAAATCGACACACTCCTCCAGAGAGACCATTGAAGAAGCAGTGGAAGCAGTTGTTGTGCATTTAGCCCAGTTTGAATCCTTTAATCATTTGTGAACAGAGTTTAGTTGCTTGAATTCATGTCCTGGATCCTGTCTCACCTCTCTGTGGCCTTTTTCTGACGAAGGTCCTAGACATCTCTCTTCAGTCAAACAATTATGGCATCTCTAAGCAAAATGGTGGTATTTTTGCGCTTAATTTCCTGTTTTAGATACTTGATCTGGGACAGTTTCTGCACATTTAATTGATCGTTGTTTTCTTTCAGCTTCTTCTTATATCCAGTTTGTTCAGCAATGCGCAAGATTTTCATAAAATCAAGACGCTTTTACATTTTTACCTTTTGAGGCGTGACTTTTCCTCTGGACCAACGAATCGAAAGCATTTTTACTAATGGTGTGGTCTGCCCAAGTGAAATCTCTACCCCATCCTCACAAATAGATGGACCAGACATTGACTAGGGTGTTTCATTTGTTGCAGAGGAGGGGGCTCTGTCTATATCATCATCATGTTCCATGTTCACTGTATCATCAGTAGATTGAATAGCCCAAGCGAAATGCAGTGAAATCTTTGCCACAAAATGTTATGAAATTATCCATAACATTCTCTCTCTCTCTCTTACTTTTAAAGAGTAGTAGTCACAGTTTTTAAGTCACTGGGAGACACAATGAACTGAGCGCATTGTTTTTCCAGCACAGAACGGATAGTTTTTACATCAGACTTCTCATTTTCAAAGTAAATATAGAGAATGTGTCCTTTTTAAGATGTCCATCAGATACCAGGCTAAAGTTATCCTTTAGATATTGACGGGCGACTAAAGGCTTAGACGACGACAAGACATACTATTTAAATTTCTTCTTCATATTTGAAAACCAATTTCTCAAAAGAGAGATGCAGGAAATTTAATACCATCAATAATCTAAAATTGGAGAAAAACCATTGAAAACCACCACAGTTATCAACACAAACCTATTTGAACGGGCGAGCAGTTGCATATATCGGCAATTAGAAAATCTAGCACTTTCAGAACACCCAAGCAATGGTGATTGGGCAAAAACGAAACTGCAGTAGTTTTGAGAATTGGAAGCAGAACATTTTGTATACCGTTTCCTTCACTCGATCTAAATTTCCCCACATTCCTCGTCGATGGAATGAGTTGGGGGAACAATAAAAAAGTTGCTCTTCTTCGTGGCGTCGCAGATGATGCTGCACCTATCCTTACAGAACGCCGGCTCACGGCTGCCCAAAAAGAGAACATTCTAGAGCTCACGTTTGACCAAATTGCAAACAATTGTCCGGTGCTATCACGTAACACCATCGTTTGTAGCGTAACGTCGATCAACAACATATGGCAAAGCATACGGCTTCACTATTTTTTTCAGTCGACGGGGGCACATTTTCTCGAGTTTGCTGCCATTCGACTGGAGGCGGAAGAAAAGTCGTAGGACTTGTGCCAACGCCAAGTTGAAATGCGATGGTAGTAATACTCACCACAGCGAACCGATCACTGACGATGAAGAAATGTCCCCAACAATGGAGAATTTCATTGTACTGACATGGTTACGATTGACTGACCTCGAACTACTAAAATGTGTGAAACACCGTTACGGCACTACGGTCACGTATGCATGAGTCCATCAAACCAGAGATATCACAAGCGTTGTCGTCCTTGCTTGATAAATTGCATGCAGCTGGAGATGCCAGGGTAATGCGAGCAACAGCATCGCATTTTCGACGGTTCCCCAGACAGCCGGAGACCAGATTTATTCTGAGTCAGGGAAGTAAGCAATTAGACTGGTCGTGCCCTCTATGCACAGAAGCAGGCAGAGCTGACCAGCACTTCCTGAATGATTGCAAGTATTTACCTGATCAAGACCGCAGGTAAGGGCACGCCTGATCGGAAAAAATACGGACGATATAGAAGCTGAAGTGCTGGTGTTTAACCCCATTATAGAATGGGGGGGTGGTGGAACACCGACTTGATACACGGTAATGCGGCTTGAATAGTAATACGGCTTGAATGGTAATGTGCCGAATCATTCCACCGTCCGACGTGAGTGTGTATTGGGGGTTCCTGCTGAGAAAACGACGATCTGGCCGGGCAAATAAGTCGAAGTGGCTGTGGTGAAAGACTTGTCATCTCTCGATGAGTCATTTGCGCTAGAACCTCGTGTCGATTCAACCAGTTTGAAACATGCGAAGCGATCGCAATTATGGCCACCTCATATACATCAACTACTTCATCTCACTGTGCGACCGTTCGCGTTGATCTTGGTAGTAGTTTGGATGACAATGTAAGGGAAAAGTTCCGATCCATGCTGGAGGAATATGACAACGTCTTCGACCCAGCATTCAAAGGCTACAATTGTGCAGCAACGCCATTCCAAACTGTCGACAATATGGGTCCCGTCCAGCCCCCACAACGAAAGGGTCGTGTTCCACAATACTCACGGGACAAACTAGACGAACTATAACCGAAATGCAATAACCTAGAAAGAAAATGAGTATTCGTCAATCCAGACGATGTTGGCATCACTGTTGTGTACATGAATTCGTTATTCCTGGTCAAGAAAAGCGCTGGGGGTTTCAAACTAGTCATTGCATTCGCTGACGTTGAAATATATAGCAAACCACAACCTTCCCTTCTTCCGGACGTAGATTCTACACTTCGCAACATTGCCAAATGGAAGTACAGAAGTACATGGATCTTACAAATGCCTTTTAAGAGGTCCCATTGACTCGTCAATCCACGAAACACTATAGTGTTGCGACACCATTTCGTGGAGTCCGTGTGTATGCAAGGTCTGCTATGGGCATGCCATGATCAGAAACTGCCATAGAAGAACTCACGTGCCGCGTCTTAGGTGGCTTACTCGAGGAGAAGAAGCCGTCTGAGCTTCTTAACAACTGGAGAAGTGTCTTTCAAGCCCTAGACAAGTGTGATTTGAACTTATCAGCATCGAAGATGGTCATAGCGGTCAGACGAACTACACGAAGTTTTCAGTCAAGCCCAGAACAAACTGTCGTCTAATCGCTCAGTCGTCCTCCCACGACCTGATGACCAACTGTGGATTGTCACCGATGGCGAGGTAAAGTCACATGGCATTGAGGATACCATGTACGTGTCAGGGTGTTTCAGCGCGAAACTCCGTAGACAACAAGTCACATGGCTACCAGGCGACGTAGAGGCCCTTTCCATCGTCATTGCAACGAAACATTTCAGTCCTTACATCATTCATTCGAAACACAAGATGTTTATCCTGACTGACAGTAAACCTTTCGTACAAACCTTTGAGCAACAGAATCGCGGATAATTATCCGCCAGCCAGCGTGTGTCAACGTATGTGTGTGTTAGACGTTACCAAGCATCGGTGAGATATCTTGCAGGGTCGGCCAATGTCCCATCAGATTTCGCAAGCCGTAATGCAGCTACTTGTGAAGACTCGGCATGCCAGATCTGTTCATTTACAATACAAATGAGATAGTGTGTAGTTCAGAGAGTGTCTACTCAAGATATTATCAACTCCCCTTCACTAGCAGGACAGCATGGACGTCAATCAAAAATGAATACCAGGATCTGAGACGTACTCATGCTCTCTTGGAACAAGGCACTCGTCCATCGAAGACATTAGCAAATGTCAGGGACGTAAAGCGTTACCTCAAAGTAGCGACTCTTTCCAGGGACGGTTTGCTGGTGGTAAAGCGAGACCATCCACTTTCCACTACTCCTGAATGCATTAAAGTACCCTGCCAAGTCCTGTACGGTTTGTTGACTGCGTTGCATATCCAACTGAATCACCATACTTCAAACCAACTGCAGCATGTCGTGCGCCGCTTTTTCTTTTCGCCCTCGACATGGACATGGCCATTGACGAAGTGAGCTCCAGATACTGTAGTTGTGACATTTACAGCAGACAGCGTAAAGAGAGCACGACAATTGACACTTGTAGTCAGAGAATGTGCAACGTCATTGAAAAGAAAATGCGTAGTCGATGACATTTTAGTAACAAGTTTATTCGGCTTGTAAGAGGTCGACCAACTTGAATATCCAGGAAAAAGTGTCTTGACAATAAGACACTGCCACAAAGCAGTTAATCTTGTGATACGGAAGACAGAAATAGGGTAGGAGTTTAATAATTCGAGACAGAATGATTGTATAGGAACCTTCAGCATATATCCACTACACTTACGATTTATGACCAGTTGTCTTGCATTAGTTTCATTCTGCCAAGCCCTAACTTTTATACTTGTAAGTTGACGTATAAAATGCTGTAGGCTGGATCACTAGTTTTGGATTCATTGTTATGAAGTGACTTTTGATATGACTCTAGTTATCTACAGTCAGGTATTATACATTTCTATTATCCAAACAAGGATATTTGCTACGCCAAGAATGTAAACAAATCGCAAACGTCAAACCTGGAGTAACGGTGCATATCTGGCAGTGAATATAAGTATTACTGGTAGTACGTATGCAATTGTACCTTGGGTAAAAACATTGTTAATGTTTGTGAAGAAAACTTATTGTAACGTTGCTCACAATGCCATAAGATTGTCACACTTTCGTGTTGTGTGAATCATACTTGAAACCAGGGTTATTGCGCTGGTAGTCAAATGGCCTAGTATTGGACTCTCGATAAGCCAAAAGGCTTCCTTGTCCACCTGCCATCCAGAGTAATTTTCTGGATGGCAATCTTGTTAAATCTTGTTAAATCTTGTATTGTAAAAACAGAACACAACAGTGTGTGCATTAATGGGGCATCGGACTGTATAAATAGATGTCCACCACTGGCTACCGACCGACTGTGGTGGATATTTGTGTACGAATAGTTTTCACGCATTAATTGCTGAATGCTTCACAACGAAGTCGAAATGGTGTTTGATTGAATAGGTCTGCCCGGACATGAAGTGTAAAGAGCATTGAGTAGTAATGAGGACGGGATACTGTGATATATAAAAACTTTTATTTATGTTGGAAATTTTTTATTTTATAGGCATAACAACTTGGTGGTGAATAATTAACTTGCTTTATTTTTTGTAATTTATGTTATTTCACATGTAAATAATTTATTTTTAGATGTATTTTGTCATGCTATTTTTGTGTATAATATTATTGTTATTTTTGACACTCCCTTATTAATAACTGATATAAAACATTTTACACAAATTATTACATTGTATTATAGATTGTTTGTATTTGTAGGAATTGTTGAAATAAATATAAATCATCGTAGTAATTTCTCAAAAAGCTCTTCTTTGCCATATGTCATTGTTTATTTCTTTTATTCCAACAACATCTCTCCAGATTTCTCTATTCTGGCTACTTCTCTCCAGCTGTTTCCAGGTGTAGCCCATCTTCTGTTGTCTACTTGGAAGTCCCTAACTATGTATTCTCCAGCCGGCCTCTTTAATTTTTACTCGTCTTGGACATTCCATGTCAGATCTTGTCTGGCGATGCTTGATGCTGTTTTCCGCAGCGTGTGACCAATCCATCCCCCATCTTCTTCTTCTGATTTCATCTTCCGCAGGCAGCTGGTGTGTCCTCCTCCACAAGTCAACGTTGCTGATCGTGTCTGGCCAGTAGATCTGGAGGGTTGATTTAGATAGTTATTAATAAAGGCCTGCACGTAGTTGATTGTGGTGTTAGTTGTCCTCCACATGTCAGCTCCGTACAGTAGGACTAACTTCAACGTATACACATCGTTGTCACATTTTAGTTTTCTGGCGAAAGTGGTGGATATGGAGAAGGTGGTGTTACCTAACACAACACGATCAGTTCGAATTGTACCATTCGGCATGCAGAAAGGGTCTTGATACTGAGAACACACCGCAGAAAATCTAAGATGATTTCGACCAGGTCTACTCTTACCTAGTAGAGAGTGATTGTGAAGTGTCTAGAGTTTCGGACACGCGATCGAGAAAACCCGGATTCGTTCGTTCACTCTACGTTGCCTCATTTAGCTGCATGAAATACTACCTGACAGTGCAAGTATTGTTCGCGCATACATAAAGCCACCCGTCGCCGCCTGATCTAATTCACCTCCAAGATGGTGTTCACACCCTCTTTTTTGTGTACAATCACACCAATTATGCTTTGTCCAAGGTAATCTTCAGCCCATGCCTCACAAACACCTGATTTCACTCTTGCAGTGCTTCTTGTAATTCAAGTTTGTTCAACGCCACTGTAGCGACATTGACAGCGACCTGTATATAAAAAACAACTGCACAAGCTAATCAGGTCGGCAATTATGTCAAACACTGGCACTTTATTATTGTCTCCTGTCTGGCTTAGTGTGACTTGATGAGTGTTCTTATCATATATGTCTAATCAGATTGTTATTTCGGGGGCAATGGGTAACTGGTTTAGAATCTCGCAAAAACGAATTACTCGGTTATGATTGGAGAAGAAATTTCAGCCATGTTCACCCTGACATTTACCTTTTAACATGGCCAGCATCTGACAACATGGGCTGTGTTTACATACTTTCGCTCACGATATATAGTATTATAAATGTCATGATCGCAACATGTATGATGTCATATGTCAGTTTCAACGGACATGAACCGTTGGTTGACTACAAACATACTTCAACAAAAATTAATGACAACAGAACTCAAGTTCTATTCATGCTTGTAAAGATACATACGGCCAGAGTTTTAAGTTTTAAGGTTAATCTCTCACGGGCTGTATAACATTTAACATGGACATGCACCATGGTCACACACACACACACATGCACGCCCGCACGCACACAGGCAGGCAGGCAGGCACGCACACTCACACACACACAAACACGCACATACACAGACACACACACACACACACACACACACACACACACACACACACACACACACACACACACACACACACGGAGGGTACCTGCATTGAATCCTCATTCCGATTTCAATATAGTCATCACGGTATTTTGTTGAGCACACACTCACAAACAACACACACACGCACACACACACACACACGCACGCACGCACGCACACACACACACACACACACACACACACACTCGTGACGACGTTTCAACCAGACGTAGAGCGTATTACTGCATCAGCGAGTGCACGATTCAGTGGCACCAGCATCTAGCAGAGTGAAGGTACGTGCGAGGGGAACTCGTTGGGTTGACTCAGACGCAGCTATGGACGGATACACCCCTGGGGACAACTCAACGTAAGTACCACATCATTGTGTGTGTGGCGATATCTCACTTCACTTATCCCTAACCGTCAGTGGTTGTTGTTGATGATGATAAATGTTTATTATAGAAACTACGATGCAATACATTCAATGGTATGTTGTATTATATAATATCGTAGTTCCTATAATGAGGATGCTAAGTCACGAGTGTTCGGTTTCCCTCGCAATGCATACATTGCATATGTGCAGTGCGGAATTGCAGCTTCAAAGGGAAATCAAATCCTTGGATTAATTAGGCGAAACATAACGTATAAGGAAAAAGAGCTAATAATACCGCTGTACAAAACAATACTTAGGCCTCATTTAGAATATTGTATTGAAGCGTGGAGGCCATATCGCAGGAAGGACATAGATATGCTAGAAAGAGTGCAGAGGAGAGCAACTAAAATGATACTAAAACTGTGGGATCTTATTTGCGAAATATGCCTAAAAAAGGCGGCTTAACAACACTAGTGACCTAGAGATTAAGAGGAGATCAGATAGAAGTGTTTAAAATATTGAAGGGTTATGAAAATATTGATAGAAATATTTTTTTCTCAGTTAAGAAAGATAGAAGGACTAGAGGACATGAACTTACATTGGCAAAGGAGCAGAGTAGATTGGATATAAGAAAGTTTTCATTTTCACAAAGGACTGTAAATGAATGGAACAGATTACCTGCTGATTGTGTGGGTGCTAGTAGCGTGAATATGTTTAAAAATAAAATCGACACATACCTCAGACGGGCGGGATACACATAGATAAAAGGGTCGGACTCTCGATAAGCCAAAGGGCTTCCTGGTCCACCTGCCACCTAGAGTT